>PVJO010034195.1:0-11261 GCA_004026905.1 Hystrix cristata | reverse complement strand
TTGTTACCCATCGAAACATGGACTATATTCCTCCCTGCCCACTCACGTTCCCAGTCTTACCGACCTCCAGAACCAGGTCACCATTAAAGCCGGGACGCCTTTGCCGTGGCCTCTCCAGAATAAACTAGACAAGAAAATAAAATTGCTGGGTCGCCACAGAGGCACGGCGGATAAACAAATGCCCAGGCCCTTCACCTGCCCCTCATTAACTGTATAACCTCTGTTTTATTCTGAGAAGGCAGCCAGGGATTTAAAACTGCTTTTAGTAAAAAAACAAAACAAAACAACAACAAAAACCACAGTGACTGTTCGTTCACTTGGGCCTACAGATGCCTAAAGGGTAACTAGAAACAAGTCAAATCTTGCTGCGACTTCCGCTTTCATTATATATTTGCCTTTAAAAAAATTAATCTTAGAATTTTTTCAGATCCCTTTTGAGCTCTGCATGTAGGAGGTCTGTCCAAAACTAGTAATATATGGTTTCTTAGCCCCGAACTTTGGAGACTTTCACCGCCCAGCCTTTATCATGCCCTCTTTCAGGCGCCCTGAATGGTGCCCAGAAGTCCCCTGTCGTTGCCCTACGTCTGCAGGCACCTTGGGCTCCAGCAGGGCCGTCCAGAGCTGAGACTGCTCCGCCTACGCAGGAGCAGGCGTTCTGCGGAAAGCAGGCTGCCCCTCAGGCCATAAGGGTTTCTCCGGAGCTGCAAAACCAGAACCGAGATAACCATCAGCCGGAACGCAGCACGGGCCAGCCTCACTCAGCCCTTCAGCTCTTAAGTCAGGCCGGAGCTCTTTCTTCCTTTTTTCTTACTTCCCAGTGAAAGCTTCTGCCTGGAAGCTTGTGCCGTAAGGCGGCTTAAGCTTCTGTCACTGCCGAAGGCAGATCTCACCGTGCCGGCACCCGAGTTCGCTGCAGTGAGACTGTGTCCCCGGCGGGGTGCAGTCACTGGCGCGGTTCAGTCTGTGTCCCCCGCGAGGTGCAGTCACCACGTGCTGTGCTGGCCGGAGAGCTCAGAGCTGGCGCCTTGGAGAGCCTTCGTTTCTGGGTTCTTGTTTTTATTCCCTTCTACATTTTTTATGAAAAGTTCTTTTAAAACATCTACCTCTGTTGTACAGCCTAGTGTCTGTGGATAACAACACTGCATTGCGTGCGGCCCAACGGGTAGACCGCCTGGTGGAGGTAACACACACACACACACACACACACACACACACACACACACACACACCCCAAAGGGGAGAGAAGCATTAAACCGAAACTCCGGAGACTCGGCGTTCTCTGAAGTAGAGGGTTTAGGGAGCCATTACAGGTGCCAGCAAGGAAAGGAACAGGTCCTGGGGCAGACTTTGCAACTGCCAGCAGCAAGGCCGGACAGCACTGGGCAAACAGCCTCTCACCTCAGAGCCCGTCACTGTCCGGGGAAGGTGCGGGGAAGGGAGGCAGAAGCTGTTCACCTGGGGGAGTCGGCAGGTGATGTGAAGTGGGGAGTCGGGGGACAAGGGGACAGTCCGAGAGAAGGGCTCCCCGCTCCGCACTGTTGGGGTGACAGGAAAGCTCCTACTGGAGCGGGAGGGGCTGGAGCCTGCAGTTAAGCCCACAGGGATTGTAAGTGGAGGTTTCAGCCCACATTCAGGAGTGTGCGTTGACTGCTTTTGTTGAAAGGCCGTGGAAGTCTCTTCTTGGTTTTGGCCTTAGCTTGTAACTTAGGAACTTCCCTATTTCTTCTGTTCTCTACCTCTGACCTTGGTAATACGTTTAGGCCATCTTGGATCTTTCACTACAGGTTGTGTACTGATCTCCAAAGCGATCGAGTTGTATGCAATAGATGGCAGCTTTGTTGTTGGCCAGTAATACCTCGACAAAGCGGTTCAACTAACTACTAACTAACCGGCACTAGGACCCTCTACTTCCCGGGTAGACAGATGGCACTCGGAGGCCGCTCCCGAGTCTTGGGGGGTGGGGTGGGGTGGCCGCGGCTGCCCTGGCGAGGCCCCGTGAGCGCATGTGGCACCCGAGCCTCAGGACACAAGGCCGCGCTCGGCTGGCAGCCGGGGAGGGCCGGGCTGGGGCGACTGTGGTGACCGTCCAGTGCAGGACTGCCGCTCTTCCTCGTCACCTCCGTGCGCCCGGACTCCCCACTGGCTGACCTGTCACTGGGCTGGCGGCTCATGCTTGGGGGCCGGCCAGCCTCCACCAGAGGCAGCAGAGGGGATGAGGAGGGGCTCTCATACTGGCTTCCCCATACCAGCTGGCCCCAAGGCCCTGACATTTTTTTCTTTCTTTTGATGTTGGTTAACGTCTATCCTATCCATTTCCTCTCCCATCCATTTTTCACCATTTCTTTTCCTGCTTTGTTATCCGAGATGCCGGCCCTTACAGATGGGTCACACTGGAGCCCCCTCGATGGTGGCTTCTCCTTGGGTTTGTCTAATAGGAGGCTCTGTGGGGACACGGTGGTAGAAGCGTCCTATGAGGAGGTCCTTGAGGAGCCGAGACTTCAAATTGCAGAGATCCATTTGTTTGTTTGATTTGCGGTACTAAGGGTGAACCCAGGTCCTCCGCCCTGGAGCTGGGGATCGAATTCGGGGCCTTGTGCTTGTTAGGCAGGCGCTCTACCACTTGGGCTAAATCCCCAGCCCCCGTCCCAGCCTTATTTTTATTTTGAGATGGGGTATCGCTGATTCCCTAATTTGCCCAGGCTGGGCTTGGCTCCGCAGAATGCTGGGACTCCAGGTGTGCGCCGCCGAGCTCAGCTTCAGACAGGTCCTGGGCTCACTGCAGAAACAGAAGTTCAGGATGAGTGAGAGACGCAGGGAGGGTTACTGGGCAGAGTTGGAGAGTGAGAGACCCTGGCTGGGGGTTTCAGTGTGGGGAGCTGATGGGGGCAGAACTCTGACGAAGATGGTCCGGCTGGCCTGTTTACAGCTTCTATCGGTCAGCTGAGGTGGGCCGGGTCTGGTTTATCACCCTCTCAGTTCTGGTTTTGCAAGATGGCCCCAGAAGAAGTGCTTATTGCTTACTACGGTCTCCACGAGATGCCTGCTTCTGCGTGGGGCAGTCTGTTTCGTGGGAGTCTCTTTACGGCAATGACTGGAGACTTCCGGGCGCTCGTGGGTAGCTGGATGTCCCGTGAATGTCTTAGCTCGGCGTCCTCAGCCTTAAAGAGGGATGAGCTGGGTTACGTACATTTAGGGTTAACCAGCCTTGTGTGGCTGGCTTTAGACGGATACCCCTTAAATAATTGACACACCTGTGTGCAGCGCTGAAGGGATCTGCCTCGGAGTTTTAAAGTAATAAAGGAAAAGGTGAAAAATGAAGGTAAGGCTTTGTTTTGGGTTTAGTTGTCTATTGAGCATCTGTAGATGGGGAGTCACTGTATTTTAGCGAAAACAGTTTTTAAGTGTCTTATTGCCTCAGAAGAAAACACAAATCTTGCTTCTTTTTTTAGGTTTTTTGAGGCAAAGTCTTGCCATGTAGTTCAGGCTGGGCTTGAACTCGCAGTGATCTTCCTGCCTCAGCTTCCCAAGTGCTGGGATTATAGGTGTGTGGCACCATCCCCAGCTAAATCTTGCTTTTAATGAGTAACATAATAAGGGCCAAGGAGATCGTTTGTCCCCTGTCCCTGTTTGGTCTGTCTGTCGGGAGGAGAGGGGATGGCTGTTCCGCGCTCGGTCCCTGGCAGTGCTCCTCCGTGGCTCCTCCTCCCTCACCCTTTAGGCCCGGTGTGGGGTAAGGGGTGTAGGCCCCCTTCACAATCCCGTGCTGTTCTCTTCTGCATCTATCCAGTACGCAGCATCACAAGTCTGTGCTGAGGCTTCTCAGGGGACTTGGGCTCTGCCTTCCTCCTCACTCTGCCTCAGGAGGGGCGGCGGCGAGAGCTGGATTTCCCCACGGAGGGAGCGCTCTCTCCTCCCTCAGACCACGGTGCTTTTCAGCAGAAAGTGCAGGCCAGAAACCGCAGGCCACATCATACTCCTCTGCCACCCTCCTGAGATTCAGCCGATGAACTTCCGTCACCACCTCCTCAGAGCCCGCACTCCTGGGGCGGCGAGGGCCTCTCCCAGAGGGCAGGTGCTGGGCGCCATTTTCGGCTTGGGAATTCAGCTCTCGGGGGCAGAGCCTTGAAGGCAGAGGGCCCCCCTTGCCTGTATCTTATCTTGGGGCTGTCTGGGAATCTGCACGTCTGGTCCATGTTGCTATGTGACGTTCTCAACATGGACCTTCCTTATGGTTTGTATCTAGACGCCCTCCCAAGGCCTCAGGAGCTCATAGCTGGGGTTCTGGGGGTGATGGGCTCACAGGGGTGTGATGTTCACAAGTGGATCAGTCCCCTGAGTGCCATGTTGGGAGGCAAGCCAGGCTGGAGGAGGCGGGTCTCTCCCTCCTCTGACCGGTTTCCGTCCGCCCTGCCTGCAGCGCTTTCTCCTCTGCAGGCTCCTCTGCCGGCTGTCCTGCCTTGCAGACAGCCGGCTGCAGACCGAAAACTCTGCAAACTGAGCCAAAATAAAGCTTTCCTCCCTTAAATGGTGGGTGTCGAGTATTTTGTCAGCCAATCGGATCAAAAGCTTGCTCATGGCAGGGGACTTTCTTTTGGTCCCACATGCACACAGCTGGCTGTTAATAAAGGCCCGCGCAACTAGCGTGTACAGGGATTAAGCCCTACAGCCTGTTAGTAAGGGCAAGTGGAGCGAGAGAGGGAGAAAAACTTCTGCACTGGGAATAACGGCAGAGCCAGTCTGCGGGGGCTCTCTGCAAAGACAGGGATGCGCGTGGGGCGGCCGGTCCGCGGAGCGGGGCGGGCCTCATCCTCTCTCTGCGCCCGCAGGGAGCGGGGGCGGGGGGTGCACTGGGGTGCGCTGCGGACAGCCCAATTCGAGGGCATGCGGGTGACTGTCCTGCTGGCCTCTGTGGAGAGTCAGTCTCCTTGAACGTGGGCTGACGCTGCAGAGTGACTACTTCGGCGTTAAGTCGTGCAGTCTGTTCGGGACCGCAGTGAGGTTGGTACTGGGGTGAGCTGTATTTCACAGGCGGGACCGGCGCCCGGAGCAGGAGGGAGGGCGCCGCGGCCCAGGACTGCCCGTGAGAAGCGCGATTCTGCGCAGGTCGCTCCACCCCAGGGCTGCCTCCGGCTGCGACGGGAAAGGCAGGCCCGGCGCTTCCTTCTCCCGCTCACGGCCGGAGAATGGCCTGACGGACGGCCGTCACGCCACCCTGGAGGAGGCCCGGTGAGCGGCCCGTGAGCTGCCGCCTCCTCCCTCTGTGGCTGCCTTGGCAGCTGCCCTCGCAGCACCGTTCGCGTGGAAACGCAGCTGCGTCTCCTGCCGCTCCCTGCGCTGTCCCAGGACGCCGGGCGGTGCCGGAGCCCCGCAGCCGCTCCGGGGCGCACGGACCTGCCCCCCGCGACTCCTCTGCAGCCCTGCCCGGGCCTGGGCCCTGGCCCCGCCCCCCACTACCCCGAAGGGCCCCAGAAAGGTGCGCTGAGCCCGAGTCTGCGCGTGCGCAGGGCCCTCCCCGCCTTCCTGGGGCGCAGGGAGCCGCAGCCGGCCAAGAGCCCCGGACAGCGAGCAGTGCGCACCCGACCCGCCGACCGGGCGACCAGCCGAGAGCCGAGAGCGGCACGTACCTGGGGGAGCCTCGCAGCTCTGTGAGCGGAAGCTGCTGAAGGCGTTCCGGAAGGCCGAGCAGGGCCTTAGGGTATATAATCCCAGCACCCGGGAGGCTGAGGCAGGAGGATCGCTGGGCTTCACAGCGAGTCCAAGGGCAGCGTGGACTACGAAACAAGAGCTTGTCTCAAAGAAATAAAATAAAACAAACAGAATTCCAGAAAGCTGCCAAGGAGGTAACGAGCCCGGCTGCTGAGGCGACTGGGAGCCTAACACCCAGCGCCAGAGCACCAAAGGGCCAGGGACCTCGGGGACCGCGCCGCCCACCCCGGGAGAGCGGACCGTGGCAGCCCGACGCCCCCTCGGAGGGCGCGGAGGCAGAGGGGGACCCTGAGCGCCGTCGTCCTCCGGCCGGACTCGCGCAGCCTGCGGCCTCCCGGTCTGGTCCCTGTTGCTCCTGCCCGCGTCTCGTGGTGTCTGGTCGGCCTCTCCCGTCCAGCTGCCGGGAAGCCCCCCGCCGACCTGCCCCGTGCCGGCCGCCAGGGGGCAGCAGAGGCCGAGGGAACCGGGTTAGCCGGGCCGAGGGTGGCTCTGGCGCCTCCGAGGTGGCTCTAAGAGCTGCACTGTCAAAATTTTAGGATAAAAAAATTTAGGAGAAAAGGAAATTTGTTAATTTAACTGTTTATTTACCAAACATTGATCAAACTCTTGTTTTGTAGCAGGCAGAAATAAGTAAATAAAATTGAGTATAATTATGAAAAAACAAAACAAAACAAAACTGCTCCTGCTCGCCTGCGGAGGCCTGCTGCTTCGGACGGGATTCCCCAACTGTGGAACACGGTTTCCTTTCCCGACTGTGTCTTGAACATGCAGCTAACAAAAATGCACGAGCATTACACAGATTATGCAAACAACGTTTAAAAGAGAGAAAATTCAGCACTCCAGAGGCTGAGACAGGAGGATCTCCACGAGTTCAAGGCCAGCCTGAACTACACGGCGAGACCCTGTCTCAAAAAAAAAAAAAAAAAAAAAAGAAGAGACAAAATTAAAGCCTTTAAGACAGAAGTTCTAATGCGTTTTCTGCCGTCCCTCTGACCTGCTTGGGATGGACCTGATCTTCTCTGGATTGGAAGGTGGCGAACTCTTCCCGGGCCGCTCGATAAGATCACTTGTGACTTTCAGTGACCAGGGAACTCGCTGGAGACACTCTGGGCTGGTGTGCCCATTCCGGTGTCCTGCCACCTGACATGTTGGGGCCAAAGCCCAGGAGGACCCTAACCCTCCTGTCCTGGCTCCCTTTTTGTAAAATTAAACTGTAATGTCTGTTGGTACATGTTTGCAGTACACAATGATTGCATCGCTGGTGGGGAGGTGGCACGTGTATGTAGCACCTCGATTCTTTTTTTATCCCCTTCCCCTTCTCTCCCTCCTTTCTCCCTCCGTCTCTTGCTCTCCTTCCCTTTTGCAAAAGCTCTATCTTCCTATTTTCCATTATCTTTTATTTTGCCCTTTATCTTTATTTTGGGTTTTTCATATAAGAGAAACCATGTGATATTTAAACTTTCTTGTTTTCAAACGTTTGGTTTTACAAAAGTTCTTCATATTAGTTGTAAGGGAAAATTTTTAGTTTTAATCTTGAAAATATTTGGGTGGGGTGGGCACAGGGTTTTACTGTGGTACCCGGGTTGGTCTTGGACTCTCGGGTTTGAGTGACCCTCCTCCCTTGGTGTCTTCAGAGCTGGGACTACAGGCAGGCCCCCGCCCCCTGGTTTAGAAAACATTTAGACTGGGTAGTTAAAAATTCTGTTTTATTAACTTGAAAGATAGGAAAGGTTGGAATACAGGGTACAATGTACCTAACTCTGTTTCCCAGGCAGAAGCGACCAGAAGCCTGAAGACAGGAAGTGACTTTTCTTCCTGGAGTTCAGATCTTCTGTTCTGACTCCAGAGCTTCTTACTGTGTCCCTGTGGCCCCTTCTCCCTGCCTCAGCTTGCTCTTCTCCACAGCTGGGTCCCCGCAGCTTCTATTTCCTCACGAGGCCTCGGTTGACGTTTGTTTCTTTTGCCTTATTCTCTCTCTGAACCTGAGACGTTTACCCACCATCTTTTCTGCTCGCCGCTGGCTGCACTCTCTCACTCAGGGAAGGGCACGTTGGATGGGTGCGTGGTCCCTCAGCCAGAGAGCCAGGAGCCTCCAAAAGGAAAGTCAGGGAGTTGGGGAGTCATCTTCCATCTTCAGGAGTCATCCTCATCCAGTAGCGTTTACTTCCGGTAACTGGGACCACGTGAGTGTGCTCCCACCTCCCAAAGCTCTGGAGAAAGATCCATTTCCTCATGGGTGTGAGTGCGTTCACGAGCTCTTTCACTTGCCCTGCTCCGCCCACCCGCCCAATTTTCCACCTCTGACTAGTGGCACATCCTTTCCATTGGGGTTGGAAGGATGCTCCCATAATCTATTATGATCAAAACAGTTGTCTATGTTCTACCTAAGTCATCCTGTTGGGCAGCAGCAGAGATGTGAACCCCGTATTCGGGGAACCCTGAGGACGCAGCGCCACAGGATACTTTACGAATGCTTGTCTGAGCCGAGCAGCGATCACACTCAGAAGGGCACACTCAGCCTCTGTCGCTTGGTCAGTCTATGCTTGATTAAGCCAGGTCAGAAGGAAGGTCTCTGGTCCAGTCCTTCTAGTTTCTCCAGAGATTTCTCCTGTGGCCTGGGCTTTGGCATTTTACCCTAGTCCACACTAAGGAATGTCACAAAGGACGATCTGATTGGATATACAGCTGGATGTATTGTAGGAATTTTGCTGAGAGTCTTGCCTGCCCTTTAAGTGCTGTGTCTTCTTTCTGAGGGACAACAGGGTGGGGTTTTCTGAAATGTACCTGGAAGTAATGGAGTGACATCGTACTGCTACTCCACATAGCATGAGAAGTCTTCAGGTCATTGTGGGTTTGCCTTTGAAGGGGATTGTGGGACCTGTTTCTCTTTGCTCATTCACTTCATGGCCACGATAGGCTGCCTCACCCCAAAACATCAGGGTCAATCTATGATGAACTGGAGCCTCTGTGAGCCAAAGTGAACCTTTATTTATTTATTTTTGACACAGAGTCTTGCTATGTAGTTCAGACTGGCCTTGAACTCACTGTGTAGCCCAGGCTGGCCTTGAACTCATGGTGATCCTCCTGCCTCAGCCTTCTGAGTGTTGAGATCACAATGTATGCCATGATGCCTGGCTCAAGGAACTTTTTCTGAACTGATTTTCTCTAGTATTTATTGTAGTTTTGTAAAGTTGACTAACTCATGTGACGATAAGTAAATTCAACTTGGAATTTTCTGTAAAAGAACAACAACAACAACAACAACAACAAAAACAAATCAAAAAGGCAGCAATATAAATAGAAAATGACCTCTCTTGGTTGAGGGCTCTTCTTCCTTGATTTGAGCATGAAAAGAGAGGTGTGAGTCTGCAGGTTTTCTCACTGTGTGAGTGTGTGGAAGCACCGAGGTCTATTTTAATGTGTCAAGATGTATTTTTGGTTGAGCAACGTCACATTTGTACTATGAAGTCCATTACTATGTGCTTTATTTATTCACATGTTTAGTTTTTCCCCCCAGCCATTTATAGAACTTGATGAATGACATAAAGAATTTTTAGGGGTTGTTTTGCCCATGTATAAACTTTCCATCCTCAAGAACTGAACATTTTGTGTAAGACGGAACTTAATTGACAATACTATGGAGAAAACGGATTATTTTTATTTTACCGTCTCCAGCGATCTGTCTGGTTTGTCAGTATTCTTTAAATTGAAACTTAGGCTCTTTCCAGTCTAAATGGAATTAGCTTCATTATTTGGAATCTTATCAGATTTTTATATTTACTCCCTTTTTGGTATAGTTATTTCAGTTCACAGTTAGTCCTGATTGTTTGATTGGTGTTTCAGTGTCCTGTAGAATGTAAGTTTCATGGGGTAGGAGTAGAGTGCATTTAACTCCAAAGCTAGGGTCACTATGCCTGTTATATTATGGCTACTTAATAAGTATTTGTTGAGTGAATATAACTGATCACGTTTCCCTCCTTTTATTGACTCTTAGAGATTCGGGTCAATTGTGGCCTATTCCTAAAAACAGTTTGATTTTAAATATAAATTCCTTTCTGATTTTATTTCCATTGTTGTTTTCCATTTTATTTGATTTCATCTCATCACTTTTTATTTTATGTTGCTGTTTTGACAGCATTTTTACAGGCTGCTCAAATTCTTATTTAAAATAAAGTAACATACAAATGAATGTGTAAACAAACAAAATCCCCAACTAAATACGAGTGACTATCTGACGTAGATGAGGCATTGGACTTTCCTGGTCACTCTTTTCTGTCACTGTGTCCTTGTTTTTTGTACTGCTAAGCCCATTGACTCATTTGTGTTGGTCATTTCTCTTGGCCTTTCGGGGTGTGCTTGTACCAATTTGTGAAGTATTTGTATGTCATAGGATTTGGTATTAGAGTCTCTTGCCTTCTCTTTCTAGTTATTACTTTGGGAAAGTCTCCTTCATACTTTGGGAATCCGCTTACCTACAAACTCGTGACTCCTGTCTACATCTTGACTCACCAAGCTGGTAATGACTTAAAACACAGTGCTGAGAAACAGTGATGATGGTGGGTCTCTTTTCTTTATAATTTTAATGGGAATGCATTTCTCTTTGAAAAAATATATTTAGACTAAAAATATAGATAGGCTTTATCAGATTAAAGAAGTTCCTTTCTATTCCTGGTTTATTCCTAGTTTTTCCTTAATTGAAATACAGATCGGCCATGTCCCAGGGCCAAATCCAGTCGCCAGCCGGCTTTGTGTGGTCTGTGAGCCGAGACTGGTGTTTACATTTCAGGTAAAATATCATGTATTTTGTGATATGTAAAATTATATGACATGCAGGTTTCAGTGTCCACAAAGTTTTACTGGAGCGCAGCTGTATCTATGGCTGCTTTTGTGCTATGAACTGGAGAGTCGAAGAGTTGTGATAGAGATTACATGGAAGACAGAGTAAGTATTTGTCCTTTTACAGGAAAAGTTCAAAGAACCTTGTTTTAAGTCAAGACTGGTGTTGAGGGAACTTGGCTTTGGGAATGTGCCCAGCAAGAATGAGGGAAAGATCTAGGTCCTAGTTCCTTATACAGATCTTCAGTCTACTTTTTCTCAGTTGCACCCCGTTCCTCACCCTTGTTCGTTTGTTTGTAGGTCTCCAGCCCCTGAGAACAGGGTTTGTCTGAACAGTCGTCTTTCTTCAGCATTTCCCTGGCTGAGCACTACGTTCTGCTTTCATCAACTCTTGTTTTTTCACCAATTTGCCAGAAAAGGTTTATCTTCTCTGGCTGTTTCCTGTTCCCTTCCTTTTTTTTTTTTTTTTTTTTTTTGGGTGACAGAGTCTAGCTATGTACTCCAAGCTGGTCTGGAACTTGTGGCGATCCTCCTGCCTCAGCCTCCCAAATGCTGGGATTACAGGCAGGCGCCATGTTGCTCAATGATTATTATTTCTTTATAGAATCATTTTCGCAGCGCTTGGGAGGGAGTGGAGAGAAACACTTGTGTTCTACAGGTACATCCTCTGTTCAATACCCAAACTAGCGCAGTAGCCAGGAGCGGTGGCCCGGAAACTG
>PVJO010034194.1:0-11242 GCA_004026905.1 Hystrix cristata | reverse complement strand
AACGTGCTAAATATTTGATATGCTAAAAAAGGATCACCATTACTTCTATAAATGGCTAAAGTAAGATTTTTACTTAGTGGATGAAGAACAAGTAGGGTTTTGTCAGGATGCAAAAGAATTACAAAGTCTGGCAATGCCAAGTGGTGCAAAAGATATACAGTTACAGGAACTCTGAGACTTACTGGTGGGGATATACACTTGTAAGCACTTGTCCTCCTCACAAGCTGTGTGATGTTGGCTGACGTTACTTCTCTCGACCTTTTCTTTATGATTAAATGAAGAATACAGGAATGTAGCTTGGTGGTTAAAAGGTTGCCTAGCATCCTTGAGGCCTGAGATTTAATGCTTAGAGCTGCAAAAAATCAAAATTAAAATTAAAAAATAAAGGACACTTATTATACTTCGTGGAAACATTTTAAGGGTTAGATACAATCTGTTAGGTTTGGAGTATAAGCATAGAATGACTGAGCAATAGTCATTGTCGTTGTGGTGATGATGGCAGTAATGAAAATGGTGCTTAAAATGTCCACACAAGAGAGAGCTGAGAAACAAGTCTGATTCTTTCCCTGTCCCCTTAGAAAGGCTGCAGTCAGCCCAACTCACATGAACTGAGAAGGTGTCTGTGCAGGTCAGGGGCTCAGGGAAGGCAGGAGGGGTCACAGTCAATGAAAACTATCCTCAGTTAGAGTGGGAGGTACACAGAGGCACAGGAAATGGACTGAAGAGATGCCCTTCAGCTATGGCTACTTAGGAGACTTACATTCAAATATTTGCTAGTTTTTTTTTTTTTTTGCGTTTCTGTCAATGCCTTTAAGAGAAGCACTTAATTATTGTGCATGTTCAATTCTGACAATGTGAAATCTGTATTATTTTGTGTCAATTAGACTTTGTGAGATAACCATGAGGTAAGAAGTGTTGAGCACACAGAAATGTATAGAACAATTGATTATCCTACTTGAACCATTTGTTCCAAGGGGACGTGGTCAGAGTGGTACGCTGGAGAAAGAAGAAATGGCTTGAGCAATTGGAGAGATCTGACTGGCATCTGTAGGTGGGATTCTGCACAGACCCAGTTGACAAAAAGTGAGTGAAAATTCGAGGTGGGTTTCAGGTTAGGCTAAGAGGTAAAAATATCTGTAAGTAATAATAATTATAATTATTTTATAGAAATATTTACAAATAATAACCATAATTATTTTAAAAAATACTTGCAGGTAGCATAGGCTACCAAATATGGCCTATTGTTTCTTTAAAGTATACAAAAGAAAATGAGTTAGCATTGAAAAAATATTTTTAGAAAGAAAGGCTACCATGAATACAGTATAGAGCTATATTACTCTTACGGTTACTTTTAAGACTAAAAGTTTAAGAGCTTTGATTGAATGAGCTATTTGTTTTGCATGGTTTTTATTTTCATTCTGTTAACTCCTCAAATATACTGGTTCTGGCAAGTGATGGCAAAACAAAGGGCAGGGTGTGGGAAAATGGCAGCTCTTAGCATTTTAAATGTCTAAGTACAGAAACTTTATCAATTTTCTTAAGTAATAAAATCTCGTCTCTACATGTAACTTGTATTTTTTTTTTTTTTTTGTGGTGCCGGGGATCGAACTCAGGGCCTTGTGCTTGCAAGGCAAGCACTCTAATCACTGAGCTAAATCCCCAGCCCTGTAACTTGTATTTTTAAAAACACCTATATTATTTTTGCTCTGCCTTAATCAAATTAATTGCTCCTTGGTATTATGAGCAGGTCAGGCTCATTTTTCAAGTATTTCATACCTAAGGGAAGTTTAGGTGATTTTTTAAATCCACCTTAACAAATAAGATCATTAGGTGATAGATTGCAATGACTTTTGTGTAGTTGTGGGAATTTGGAATGGAAAATCATATTCAAAAAGAGAATTCTCAATTATCTAAATGTTCGTAGTCATTACTCAATACCAATATTTTTCATTCAGTAGTTTTTTTTTTTTTTTGCATTTCTGTCAATACTGAGAGTATAGTAAAAGAACATTCATGATCATCAAGAGCAGAGTGAATTACAACCATAATTTCACTGCCAATCCAGAGTAGGGAATTAGACTGTTCTAATGCTGTCTATGGCATGTGTGATGTGGGCATTTCTGTAGTGGCAAGAAGCACGATGATTGAGTAGAGCCCATTCCTGATGTGTGGCCGAAACATTCTGGGAGTCAAATGTGCCCCAGAGTGGATACCACATGAAGCTACACTGGAACACACATGTGCCTTTTCAACTACATCTGCTATTAGAACTCTTTCTGGTGATTCACCATCCTTGGGAAAATGAGGCAGCTTGGAAATGAATTCATTATCCCCCTTCTGCCTCTGAGGAGAGCTGTGATGCCCACAGACTTCAATCTGTAGTTCTCTGGAGAGTAATTTTCGTTTCTTTCCTAACCTGTCATCAGATAATGGGTCTGTCTTGGTGAAAAACAGTTTTCTTTCCAAATTGTCTTTTAGGTGGTTGATAGCAAAAATTAGGCCACTTATTTGTCTGAATTTCCTAACCAGAGATAATAAGCCATAAGGAAAAGGAAATTTGTTAATTATGCATGTCAAATATTTAGTATGTTCTCTGGAAGGGTAAATTATATGTTGTTAAACAAACATACGATATATAGAATTTTTCTATTGCTACGTAATAAATGTGCTGGCAGCAAGGTAAGAGAATTTGAAATTGAAATTATAATATCCTAGTATACGAAATTCTGCTATCTTTAACTGAACTTCTCAAAATAAGCTTCAAATCCTCTACTGTCCCCACCCCCACATATATTACGTGACAGGCATTTCACAATTCTCTTTCATACGTAGTCTAGAAACCCCTGTATTGAATGTTATTGCAGCGTCAGAGGCTCATTAAAAATCATGTACACAAGATTTGACTCATGATCACAAATAACCATATATAATTAATATTCGCAACATGTAAAATGTAGTTTTTATTGTTTAAAAAATTTATTCAGTGATGGCATGAGACAATTCCCACCTAATTCTGAGACACTCCACCAAAGGTCAAGTGGTTAAGTCAGGAATGTGTTCCACAGACAGAAACATTTCAGGAAATAAAAATTAAATTTCAAGCCTATGAATGATGATACATGCACAGACACTCTGAATTTTGTAAGCCTTTCAGCAAGTATAAATCAAAGCACATTAAATGTTTAGGCTTTGAAATTCAGCTCAGCCTCAAGTTGGGCTTTGTGGTTGATTATCCTTTTCCAAACTGTTCAAAGACATCATCAATCAGATTTGAGAGTCCTGGAATGAGTATTAAAGTCAGCACATGAGAAGATTAGAGTCCAGCTTCGAGAAGAAGAAATGTGTATCTCTTTCATTAAGTTGCTTTTTGAAGACATTACAGACTGCAGTGCTGTTTTTGTGCATTAGCGCAGTGAGGTCATTGTGCAGAAGGGGTTCTGGTGTCCATACTTAAGGAAGAAAGTGTAGAATGACAGAGAGAGACCGAGACATGAAATCTGTAAATCGGTACATTTCTGGCCACTCCTTAGTGGCTGCATTTGCTTGAGGCTGAATCTGTTCTTGGCCAAGGAAAATATTTTGGCAAGAACATCCTGAGTATTAAATGATAAATGTCTATTATAGATTTTCAGTGTTTTATGATCATGATCTTGTGAACAGTTATTTCTTGTGGCTTTGGCTCATTACAAATTATAATTTTTTTCATTAAGACAGCTAACTATGAAATGGAAGGTAGTAATTGTAATCATATTTCTTTTTTCTTGTCTGTTTTTGTTTTTGGATTGCTCTCAGTATCTTAATACAAACGTATCTCCTTGTGGTAATATTGCTGGATGTCCTTGTATGAACTGTTGATACTAGGATTACATCGAAAACCTGGAAAAATAAGACTGAGTATTATGGATGGCTGTTTAGTCTCACAAAGTGTATTAGACTTTTGACATATTTCCCTGTGGTCCCTCATGTTAATAGTTCCTTGCTATCTCCTAAATTTTATTAGATGATGTTCCCTAAAGAGGAGTAAATAAGTAATTGTGTAAAATTTAGATCAATGCAATAATAAACAATTGATAGCATGTGAACTCTGACTGTAAAATATTCCAGACTGAAATACCTATTTGATATGGATTATCTTATTTTTGTTCTCATGATCTGACAACCTTATGAGGTTGGTACAATTATTAACCTGTTGTATAAGTTGGAAAACTGAGATTAAGGGACAGTAGTAACATAACTCACCCAAGGTTGCACATCTGCTGAGCGTCACTACTGAGATTCAGCTGTACGCATCACCCTCCAGGAATTGTGCATGTGACCTCCTGTCTGCAAAGGCCAGCAGCCTGTGAGCGTGTGTATCGCTGCATCAGTTTGCAGAAATGCCACACAATGTTTCATCTAGCATGTTTTGTCTTGCCCAAAGCACTTGGGACCAATCAAGCAGCGTGGTTCCCTCGTTGGATGAGTAAAGATGCAAAGAAAAAAGGGATGAAAAAGTTCTTTCTTATTCATACCAATTAGACTACCAAAGACCCAGATTTCTATTACAGATGTATGGTATTTAAACTACAAATGTTAAAAATTCTTCAGAAATCATATAAAAATTGTGAAAAATATATTTTCACTTCCCTCTAAGGGCCATTTGTTCTCACTTTCTAGTATGTTAATTCACTAGAGTTGTTGGCATAAATAAAACCAATTGATGTTATAGGCTAGTTTTAACACTATCTCATTCATAAGAATATTAAATTATTTTAGGCAAAGTGGCTGTGTCAAACTGAATAGAAATAAAGGGAAAGTGGTAATTAGACTATGTTAAAATATAACCTCCAAGGATATTAAGTATGCAAGAGCTCATCCATGAAAAATTAGACTGCAAGAGGTTACTCCATGTATTGCCTTATTTTGTAAGATATCAAATTACCTCTCATGAATAAATATGACTAATAATGGTAACTCTATAATTTAATGCTATGATGTTAAGAATACTTTTTAAATAAGAAAAACGTAGTTATAGATTTGGTCTTTTACCAGTACTGAACCCCAAGTATACAGTAATTAGATGAACACTTTCTCTTGACTATACCAACTGAATTTTGGTTTTATATTTTCAATGCTATTAAAAATATTTTAATAAATTCTAGTTAAATGAAGAGTGATATTTAAATTTTAAATGGAAACAATAACAAACTACTTACCTCATGGTTAATTATCTCAAATAGCGTGATGAAGTTAGGTGAGGTCTTTGTAATGTGCTAGTATTTGGCAGTGTGCTAAGATTATAAGGGAAAATAAAGAAAGATACAAAACATTGCACACATTAGCAATTTGAAGCAACTTACTACTTAATATTTTTAAGAACTAGAAAGCAGGAGATGTAATCTCTCTCTCATTGACATGAGGACCCTCTAGAGGGAAATGAATTTAAAATAAAATTCTGGCAAGGGAGCAGAGAGGTATGTAGGAGAAGGTACAGCCTGTGTGATTCAAGGCATCTGATAGGGGCTGGGTTGGTTTGTATTTCTCTTTTTCCTGGTTTGGTTCAGTCTCTTTCTCATCTTGTTTTTTTCCTCAGGCTCATCTACTTTAACATTTGACTTATTGTAAAACTATTTGCGACAATTCTTAGTAGCTGAAGGAAACTTCCAATAAGTTTCCAAGCGAAGATTGTATGTGCACCAAGCATTGCTTAGCCCCAGGGATGAACAGATAAAAAAAATTTCTGGCACTCTGCCTTTCTTTCACTATATTTGAACCCACTGGGAAGGTACACATAAGAGTACATCTTTCAAATGCAGCAAGGTATTAATTTCCATGTTTACAGAGCAAGGAAGAATTAAGAAGGAAAATAAACTGCAGTCAGAATAAGCTCAGGAACTTTTCAGAGAAAGCCAAGTATTTTAAACTGATGATTGAAAGTTTTGTAGGCATTTTCTATAAAGTCAGGCATGACTAGATCACCATAGGTTAAGGGAAATAATGTGGGAAAATAGAAGGAGGTAGGCCACATAGATTTCTTGAAAACTCTGAGTGTAGTATACCTGGAACAGTAGGATCCATGTGTCTCAGACTCAGAAGTGGAGGAGTTCAGTCCATAGGAATATAGAGTCAAATCTTCTTACTGGGGAGTGTACAAAATCCAGCTTGAGAATCCTTGTTATGGTTCAAACTTCAGCCTTGCATTTTTAATTGCTCAGTGGCTATACTGACCTGGCATTTCAAACCATAACACATTCACAGAATGATGTAATAATTTCTCTTAAATTGCTCCTTCTCTTGGGATGGAAGCATTTCTATAAAACTGTGCCATACGTAATTCTAAGTCACTTGGGTCTGAATGAAATCCCAGAGTCATATTATAGACTTTACCCCCCCCCAGGCCTGCATGTTCCAGTAGAAGACTTTTATATTTTGAAACACATTTGGCACTCTGTCTCTGTGGATTCCTCATTCATAGAGTCAACCAACTATGGATTAAAAATATCTTCAAAATAAGTTATATTTGTCGTGACCATATACAGACCTGTTTTTGTCATTATTCCCTAAATAATACAGTGTAACAACTACTTACATTGTCTTTACATCGTACTAGGTATCACAAGTAATTTTAGATGATTTAAAATGAAGGGTAAGTGTCTAGAGTTCTCAGCAAATACTGTGCCATTTTATATAAGGGATTGAGAATTTTGGTGTTTATGAGGCTCCTGGAACCAATCCCCCATGGCTATGGAGGGATAACTGTATATATTTTGGTTTTCATCCACATTTCCTGGCTCACAGCTCCTAAACACTGGTGACTCCTGAGTGACTAGCTCATAGGATTATTTTCTGTTAATATATGTGGTTCTTCTGGAGCAGCTCTTGGGCAATAAAGTTGTGAGAAGTGCCTTTAGTTATTTATAATAAGCCCGTTTCTACCAGCCATATCTGAATTTATGTTAAGGTGGTGATGCTGGAAAGTCTTTACGATATCATATGTGGAGGGCTGGTTGACAGAGGGTTGGAGAGAGGGGGCTGAAGGTTGAGTTGATTGCCAATAGCCAAGGATTTAATTAGTCACCACTATGTAATGGGACTTCCATAAAAACCCACAAAGTTTCCTGTGTAGACAGCTTGTAGCTGGTGAAACACATTAACATCCCAGAAGATGGTGCAGCCCAACTGCCCAGAGCTAGAGGGTCCTGTGTCCAGGACTCTCCCAGCCACCCATTATGTATCTCTTCAGCTGGCTAGTCATTTGTATCCTTTAAACCAGCCACTGTAGTAAGTGAGTAAATATAAAATACATATTTTCCGGATAAATAAGACTAAAATGTATTATGTTGGGAAAGGGAAGAAAATGTCCAAATGGGAAAGGGAACAAGGGAGGGGGAACAGAACAGAGGGACAAGAGAAATAAGAAATGGAAGGAAAAAACGGAAACAAAGCTTTTGTAAATGGGAGGGGAATGGGAAAAAAGAATCAACAAGATATGTCATGTACAGGTACAAATCCCCTATGATGAATGTTATCACTATGTGCACCTAAAATGTACCATTAAAATATAATAAAATTTAAAAAAAATTTAAAAATATACATATTTTCCTGAGTTTGTGAAGTACTTTAGTAAATTTATGGAACCCTTAAGGGAGAGTAATGTGAAAACTCCAGTTTACACCTAGTTTGTTGATCAGAAAGAGGTCACAACTTGGAGCTTGAGACTGTTATCTGAAGTGGGGAAGGCAGAGTGAGTTAATTATTGGCCAGCCCCTTGCCTGCTTCATGCCACATGGCTCTCAATTGCCTTCTGTCATAATTTTCCTTTATCATGTTTGATCAGTGCTCCTTGTTTTGTTTAGGTGTCAACCAATCCAACACTTGAATCTTGAAAATTATTGTTTCATATATTAGATTATGATTCTTAATTTTTCATTCTTAGTTGGAAATTCTTTAAGGTTTCAGGATTTTTCTCCGTTCTTCTGAAAGCTACTACTAGTACAGTGGCACCTCGGTTCACGAATTTGATTCTTTCCACAATTCTGATTGCAAACTGAGTTGGATAAGAACAGAATCAAATTCAGTGGTTAGGTTCAATGTTGACCTTACAGGGAAATTTGATTCAGTTCTTATCCAGTTTGGTTTGTGACCAGAATTGTGGAGAGAATGGAGTTCATGAACCAAGGTACTGTTGTATTTAAATTTTGCGTTTCTTTTTTGTGCAACAAAGCTGGAGAGAAATTTCAAGATTTTTATTTGTTTGTTTTTAGTAGTGAAATATTAAATTTGGATTAATACTTAAGTACTAGGAAGATGTCACTTCTCTGGTAATATATAAATTCAGGGCAATCCCAGCTAGAATTTTCTTTACAGGTATCGACAAACACATTCTCAAATTTTTAGGGGAAGGCAAAGAAACTCAAAGAGCTAAAATAAGTTTGAAAAGAATATTGAAGCAGGAAATGTCAAAAGACTTATTATAAACTTACAGAAATAAAGACAATGTAGAAGTAGCCCTATAATAAGCATATAGAACTGTAGGCCTGAATAAAGATTGCAGAAATTAGTGTGTGCAGATGTAATTAATTGGATTTCAGTCACCAAAAAACCATCTTTTCATACAACAGCTCACATATTGTATAATTTTATTTATTTGAGGTTCTAGAAATGGTAAATTTATTCTATTATGGGAAAATTGGAACAATTGTTCTTGCTAGGACAATAGGATTAATGAGTAATTTGGAAGGGGAGCATGTGGAACATTCTGGAATGGTGTTAAGGTTCTATTTTTTTTTTTAATAAGGGTTTGGGTTACAACAGTTGTGATTAAAATTTAGTAAATGTATAATAAGAATTTCACATTTCATTATATTTAAATTTTACAGCAATAAAATTAACTTAAAGAACAATGTAATACAATACCTTAAATATTTGTGTAGGATGGGAATTTTCAAAACCAAAAATACTGCTAATTATTTACACAGAATTCACAATTATTTACTAAATAGAACTTTCCGTACTTAGGAGATATTACTGATATCTCTATCTGATTTTTTCCAGTTAGAAATTTCATGTAGAGAATGGATGCAGGGAAACTGAAGGAGGTCCATAGAATACCAACAAAAAGATTAAAGGGATAGAAAATAGTCTTGGTGAAGAAAGATAAAAGGAGCTTGTGTTATTTTGTGTAATTTTCAGAACAGAAGTTGAGAGATTGCATAACAGCCATTTTTGTCATTTATAAAGGAAATGTATTGTGTTCATAGAGACCTACGGAACTAGTAGGAATTTTGAGCTTATCTAGTTCAGTTTCCTGTTGGACAGGTGACAGCATTGATGCCCAGGGGCAGACACGACTTACAGAAAATCTTACAGCTTGTTAATGGTTAAATTTAAGTAATAGGCTTCAGTATGGTGAGACCTCTTGATATCAGGTCTACAAATTGTGCCTGCAATTGTGAGTACTCAGTGTGGAAGTCTCAGAAAATATGCTACTAGTACATAAATAGGAAATATATTTGAAAAATATCGCCCTCACAATATGCTATTCATGTACCTGTGTTCCCAAAGTCCTCCATCTCCTCCTAAGTGTCTCTGAATAGAGAATTCGGAATTCTTAGAAACTCCATTTCTAAGGAAAGGTCCCTGGTTGGAATAAGTGGGTTAATCATATCTTATTTGTTATAAATATTCGGGGGGATTTAATTAATTTAACTCTAAATCAATAGCTACCCCCATAGCTTCCTCTGAACATGTTGGCGGGTTTCTACTATGGTTCACTCATAGGGCAAGTGAGCATTGTGCTTTGGAATCTTAAATATAGTGATCTCTTCTGGAACACTTTAGTATACAAAGATGAAGTTTAGGGTCTCTAGCCACCTTTCAGATGGGATTGGCACATTGTGGCTGGTATGGCTGTAAATTACAGCTACTTTTTAAGCAGGAGGTAAACATCTCTGAGTATTTGACTGAAAAACAGAAGCAAGTTGAGCCAAAAGAATGACAGTAAATAAACAAAGAAAGATAAAAGCACAACCTTGGCCAAATTATACTCACTCTGGATATTAAAGTTATATGAGCCACTAAATTCCCTAGAATTAGACTATACTTCTTTGTTTTTTTTTTTCTATTTCCAAAATGCATTCAAAGTAATATCAGCCAGTATAAATATTTACTTTAAAGAATAGATTACTGAGCGCTATTGATTTTAACAATTTAATTACTAAATAACTAATTTTGTTGTAAAATGCTAAGAATTTTGCATACATTATTGTGTTTAATCCTAGCAAACTCCTTAGAGAATCAACATTGTTATCATTACCTCACAAATAAGAGAACTGTGGCAGAAATAAATACTTACTATAGCTTGGGCTTAAATTCACACTGCCTGAATGTGACAGTGTTGGAATTTAGCCAAAATTGGTCTGATCCTAGAGCCATGGTTAGACACTTCCATTTCACACACTCTTTGACTATGTATGAGACAAAGTAGTTGTTTATTAACTTATTGATATTTATAAGAAGCAGAAGGCAAGGCAAAACCCTCAAGTCCTGCGTAAGTCTTAGATTCTACAAGTCTCTAAGGTACTTTCATTTCATACAAGGGTGGGGTGGGGGAGAAAGGAGGGACAAGGAGGCAAAACAAAACAGGATAAAATAAAATAAAGCAAAACATTGCTTTTTCTTTTAAGTTAAAGAGAGTTCCATCTTCTTTGGTGTAGGGAAAATATGTTTTCTAGGCTTCGCAAATACTGGGGACATGGTAGGGATATATATATGTCCCCTCAAGCAAACGGTATTCCTAATGTCAGACTGCCCCTGGTTTACTTTGACCCACATGTACTGGAGTCTCTCCTCCCATGAATGTGCCCTCTCATTGGGAAGGATAGAGAGTTCTTCTCTGAACACAGCCACTTGAAGATGGCAATGCCTTGTCTTCTCTCGTGACTTACCAGCAGATGGGACCCTGTGGGAAATTCATTACGAAGTCCAAAAACTGAGACACCTAAGGAGAACTGAAAAGATGATTCGCAACAGCAGAAAGCTAGCAAATCATCTTTCTTTCTGTGATTTCTACTATCTGAGACTTTTGTAGTTTAAGACTTACATACTTGATATGGCTTGGTGCTTTTCAACAGCTAAAGGAGAAGTGATTGAAGTTTCCTGTAAGATCACTTTTACTTTTAAAGATAATTACTTGTATAAATTATTTTTAATAGAGGAGGATAGGAAGAGTAGACCAGGACAACTCTTGCAGGCTTTTTTCATA
>PVJO010034193.1:0-11229 GCA_004026905.1 Hystrix cristata | reverse complement strand
GGTCTCTGCTTCCCGTCCCCGTGCCCAGAGCAGCTCTGCCCACCAGGCCCTTCCGCCTGGTGTTTCCGTGTTTCTGCCTGCTGAACTGAACTGGGACTTCGGAAAGAGCAGCCAAAATAAACCTTCCTCCTTTATATTGTGGGTGTCAGATATTTTGTTCCAGAGACAAAAGTGACCAAGACAGGCCCACACCCCCTGCTTTCAGGAATTCTACAACCCTTGAAAATAATCTTTCCTAGGAGAACTGTGTGTGAAAGCGATCTAGTCTGATAGCTTTTCGGAACACTCAGAAAGGGAAGAAAAATACACACACACACACACACACACACACACACACACACACCCCAAAGGAGAGAAATCACATGCACTTCCTTTCTTTGACTAGTATTTTTCTCATTCAAACCCTCGTCTCCAACACGTCCTGGCAAATTGCTGTTACCCCCTTTAAGGGAGCCGACAGTGCCCTCTTGGCTTGGGCAGAATTTCAAGTCTGATTTACTGTAGCACACAGAAGCTGTGATTCCCACAAATGTCCCTAGCGACAGGCTTGGCCCCTGCCAGCACTTTATCCTTGCCTCCGAACTAAGCCCCTCTGTTCCCAAAGTGGCCTTTACCACTTTATTTTACGGTTCTCCACTCTCTCGCTCTCCCCTTCTCTCCCCCAATCAGGTTGTCGCTCCCTCCTGCTCCACCACCCAAACCTCCCTCCCCTGCCACGCTGAAATGCACCGCTGCCCCCCAATTAGGAGCCACTCCAAGGCTCCCTTCAGCCATCAATGGTGGCTTGTTGCCTTGCGTTAAACTCAAAGTGCTTATTTCTTCTTTTAATACATAAGGAACCTTCTGTTCAAATTGCTTGAGGGGCCTGGATGGTGAGGTGTATTTTAGGATTTTAATGAGTCCGATGCAGTGTAGACTCATTTTAAGTCCTACATGTAAGGGTCTTTTATTAGCTTAGTATCAGCACATAACATAAGATCTCACTTCTTCATCCAGAGCTATTTATTTCGCAGTTTCTCTCGCAATTGAAAACAAGCATCCACTGAGATGCCATATCAACTGGTTAGAGAGAAAAGCGACGAAGAAACCCGGCCCGGCTCTCTCAGATGCAACGTCAGCGCACCGAGCAGCTTAACGAGATCACCCAGAATGTGACAGTTCTGTCTCCTCCAAACATATTTATAAATGTTTTCCTGAGAGATAAATAAGCAGATTTCTAGATGACAGAAATGTTCTCTCTTTTATGCTTGAAGCAAAATGTTTGCGATCGCAGCCCGTCTTTGCAGACACCCCATAGGAGAGACATAAACAAGTGCTGACTGCTGGTACTTGGTGTCAGGACAGGGGAACTGCTCACTCGCGCCACCTCCGCACACAGCGGACACTGGGAACAACCAGCAACACCACACCTGCGTGCGTGCACATGCACACACACGTCCGGTGTAGACAGATCCCTCTGTCACCTGCTGGCACAACTGCTACCGAGCTGTACGCACAGCACGGTGGAGAACAGAGCCAGAGAGAGACACGGAGCAGCCACGCCGGCTCCAGAATTCTTACTTCACACTCACTTCGGTCTAGACGCCAGATCAAGCAGAGGGTGCTGCGCTTTTTAACCCCCGGGTGGAACGGTAACACCAGTGCCCTCTCCTGCCCACGGAAGCCTGGTGTTGGCAGCAGGCTTCGCCGCGCGGGTGGCTGGGAGCAGGAGCCCCCAGCCCGCTGCCGCAAGCAGTACTCCTTGAAAGCTCCATTCAGCGCTGCAGAGCCGTGTGTGGGGCAAAACAACGGGAAATTCAGCGGGGACAAGAGGCTTCTTCTTCGGGCCTGGCCCTGCTCCTGGGGCGGGGACTAGGACCAGCTGCCCGAACAGTAATTCACAAGGCAGGACAGTCCAAGAGGCACTGCGACTGGCCGTGGCATGGTGACGGCACAGTGGGCACACCCGGCTGAGGGTTCCTGTGCTCTCTGGACTCAGTGACAGGCATCTGCCCACAGAGACAGCAGAGTCGAGTAACCCAGCGTGCACTTGGGTCTCCAGAGCAGATGTGCATAAAGAGCACGACGGCAAGTCCCTCTCCAGCCGCCTTGGTCTCCTGTCCCCGTCGCTTCACACGGCGTCTCCAAGAAGCCCCGTGGACGGTCACCCGCCCTCAGGGAGGGCCGGAGCTGGAAAAGGTCTGCAGGGATTTATTCTGTACCTGGTCTTCAGTGCACAACTTACTTTCAAGTCAGAGGTCTTTGGCAACAGTGATAACAAGTCTTCCCAAAGATGAGATTCCATCAGAGTGACATCCTGAGGCACGAGAGGCGGAAGAGAATTCAGAGAGTGTAGATTAACGTCCTCGTTTTGAGGGTGAGGAGATCAAGGCCCAGACAAACAAAATGCCTGTGAAAGGACAGACACACAGCACATGGGTGGCAGCGGGACCCCACTTCCCTCCGGCCACCCCGCAGATCCGCACACACTTCCCATCAGCACTAGAGAAGAAGTGGGGGGCAGAAGCAGAGCAGATGAGGTGGGGAAGGCAGCTGCTGCTGCAGTCTACGGAAAGTCACCACCCGCTCCATTTAAAATGTACGCAAAATCTAAAAGGAAGAAACAAACAACAATCTGCGAGTGAGTACAAAAATGAAAGTGTTAGAGAGGAAGAAATACAAACGGCCAGCAAATATATGAAAAAATGTTCAGCATCTCTGGCCATTAGAGAAATAGAAATTAAAACAACACTAAGATTCCATCTTACCCCTGAAAGAACGGCAATCATTAGGAAATCAGACAATAACAAATGCTGGTGCAGCTGTGGTGAAAAAGGAACCCTCCTGCATTGCTGGTGCAAATGTAAATTAATATAACCATTATGGAAATCAGTGTAGAGATTCCTCAAAGGGCTAACATGAGAAATTCCACACAACCCAGCTATTCCCCTGCTAGGTATCTTCTCCAAAGAACTGAAGTCATCATACTATATCAATATTTGCATACCAATGTTCATAGCAGCACAATTCGTGATAGCGAAATCCTGGAAGCAGCCTGTATACCCATCAACAGATGATCAGATAAACAAAATGTGGTATCTATATATAATGGACTACTACTCGGCTCTAAAGAAAGACAAATTAAAGGCATTTGTAGGAAAATAGATGGACCTGGAAAACACAATGTTGAGTGAAACAAATCAGACACACAAGCTTGAATACCACGTGGCATCCCTCATTTGAGGGAGGCAAAGTACAAAGAAAATGATAAAAGATGAATAGAAAGAAACAAGAGGACAGATCTCACCCAATAGAGAAAGGGTCTAAGGCAACAAGGAAGGAGGAGGGGAACGGAATGGGAGATGGGAGGAATAAAGATAGGCCAAGAACCTAATAACCCAATTTAAAAAACAAAAAAGAACCCACGAGCTCACTTCAATAGCAATAGGAAATAGCTAGGATACCACAGTAATGCACACATTATTACTACAGTTAACCGTATGCAGCTGGGACTTAATACCACATTTTTGTGTTTGTTTATATTGTTTGTCTTCACATGCAAATTGCACCATGTATTACAGTCTGTAAGTTTGCATAAATTTGGATAAAATTTAATTTTTATAATAAAAAAGAGGTCTGGGGATTTAGCTCAGTGGTTAGAGTGCTTGCTTAGGAAGCACAAGGCCCTGAGTTCCATCCCCAGCACCAAAAAAGAAAATAAAGTATAATAAAAAAGATATAAAAAAGTGTTGAGTCGTGCACGTACATACATACACAAACACTCAGCCACGCGTCACTTAACAATGAGAGACGCGGCAAACGTGTGGACAGGCACGTGGGCTGTGTGGACATCAGAGTGCACTTCCACACGTCTAGAGGGGACAGCCTGCTTCACACCTAGGCTGACAGTGTCCCCCTCCTCCGTGTGGTTCATCGTTGATGAAACTGTCATTACGTGGTACAGGAGTGTATATAAACACACACACAAGTCGCTGAGATGCAAAGAAATAGGATTACTTTAAAAAAATGGGAGACAAGAGGCTGTAGATTTAGCTCAGTGGTAGAGCGCTTGCCTAGTAAGCACGAGGCCCTGAGTTCCATCCCCAGCAACCCCCCAAAAAAATGGGAGATGAGGCTTGAGATTTTATTGGAGAAAAAAGGTGAAGCTATAGAATATAAGATTGATAATTTGATTGTGGCAAAATTTCTAACATATGTGACAAAAGACTCCATAAAAAGTGAAGATAAGTGGGGCTGGGGATTTACTTCAGTGGTTAAAGTGCTTGCCTACCAAGTACAAGGCCCTGAGTTCAATCCCCAGCACCCCCCCCAAAAAAAGCTACTAGATACGAGATTAGTAAATCACAGAATACAAGGTCAATATAAAAAATCAACTCTATTTCTAAATTAACCAATAAAATCAAAACTCGAAGCAATAACATCACTTACATACAATAGCATCAAGAAACAGGCTTAGTGGTAAATTCAACAAAATAGTTGCAAAATCTGCATGTTAAAAGCTACAAGCTTTGCCAAGTAAATTTTAGAAGACCTAACTAAATTGATAGATATAATATTGATGGGCCATAAATCAATATTGTTAAAATTTACATTAATTCTCCCCAAAAAATGACCTATAGATTCAATGTAATCTCAGTCAAAATCCCAGCAGGCTTCTTTGTAGAAACCGGCTGACTTCTTCCTAAATTTATGTGGAAATCAAAATCCTTAGGATAGTAAGACAGTATTGAAACAGAAGATAAGAGTTGAAGAGCTTACACTACTTATTTTCAATGCAACCAAGACAATGTGGACAAATGGACACATAGTTAAGTAGAAGACAACAGAATCCAGCAATAGACTCATAAACAGGTAGTCAACTGCTATTCCACAAAAGTGCCAAGGTAGTTCCATGGGAAAGGAATGTTGTTGTTGTTGCTGTTGTTGTTCAATAAATGTTGCTGGAGCAATCGGAAAAAAAAAATGAATAGTGATAGGAATGAGGGGAGAGGAGAGCTGGAAAAAGATAGAAATAAAGAACAAAAAGAAAAAGAAAAGAACCTGGACCTTTACCTCACGCCATATACAAAATAAACTAACAAATTATAAACCTAAACATTAGAGCTAAAACCATAAAATCCTACAAGGAAAAAGAGTACAAAATCTTTGAGATCTTAAACAAGGTAAAGCTTAAAATGCAAGATTATGAGCCATAAAATTAAAGACTGCTAAACTGAATTTCATCAAAATATAAAACTTTGCTCTTAAAGGGATCGATTAAAAAAAATAAAAAGGAAAGCCACACACTACAGGAAAATGACTGCAAAACATATATTTAATAAACGACTGGTATTCCAGAATATAAAAGCAACTTAATAATTAGAAAATAATAAACCTGATTTTTAACACGCAAAACATTTTTTTGCAATTTTATTTTAATGGTACATTTTAGGTGTACATAGTGATAAAATTCATCATAGGGGGTTTGTATCCGTACATGACACATCTTGCTGTTTCTTTTTTTCCTGTTCCCCTCCCCTGCCTTCACCCCCTCCTCTCTCTGTATTTACAACAGGCAAAATACTTAAATAGCTATTCTCCCCCAAATAAAAATATCCAAATGCCAAATAATTGCAGGAAAAAACGCTCAAAATATTCAGCAATTATGTAAATAAGGTCTCAAAGAGCTACTTCTGTATATTTACTAGATTGGGTAAAGTTAGACTGACAATATCAAATGTTGTCAAGGATAGGGAGCTAACAAATCCCTCGTTACAACAGGAAATAAAAAATTATGAAATCACTTTGAAAAACAATTCAGCAGCTTCTTATACAATTATATATACCCTGAACAACAATCCACTCCTGGATATTTACTCAAATAAAAAGTAAACATGTATCCACACAAATATTTGCATATGAATGTTCAAAGCAGCTTTATTCAGAATAGCTCACAACTGGAACCATGAACAGATGGATAGATGATAAATTGTATTTATACAAAGGAAGATGACAGGGGTGGGGTGGGCTGCAGGATTGGGTACTGACACCCACAGCATCGTGGATAAGCCTCAAAGCATTATGCTAAGCAAAAGATGCCAAATGCATGTTTTCACCTATGTTAAACTCCAGAAAAGACCAATCCAGTCTACAGAGACAGAAGCATGTGAGTGGTTGCCTGGGAACAGGTTGGGCAAGGTGAGCTGGGATGAAGGACTAGAAACCAGGAGGCATCCTGACAACCTCCCAGTGTGGAGTGGTGATTAGCTGGGTGAACAATCTGTCAAAACTCATCACGATGTATGTTTAAAATGGATGTGTTTTACTATATCCAAATTATACCTCAAATTTTTTGATTTTTTTTAAAGCACTACTGAACAAAATTTACCTTGAAAGTAAAAATAGCTAGAATGACAGTAACTTCTCAACAGAAACAATACAAGCCAGAAGACAATATAATGATATATTCAAAATGTTGAAAGAAAATAACTGCCAACTTAGATTCCTATTATCCAGAGAAATATTCTCCCAGAATAAAAATGAAATAGGGGTATTTTCAGATAAATAAAAACTGATACTATTTACCTGTAGCAAACATCATAAAGTAGAATTCTAAAGAAACAGAAAAGCCCAGATAGACAACATAAGCATCTAGGAAAAAAGAAGAGAAAGGAAATGGAAAATATGTGAGTAATATGAGTGAATATTAACTATATAAAATAATACTAATAGTCTAGATAAAAAGAGTATTGACCCATAGGAGAAAAATGGCACGTAATTGGGAAGTGCAATAAATGCAATAAATATTATATAAATAATTATCTCAGATAACTAAAAGGAATTATCTGAGAATACAGAAAAGTGATCAGATATCATCAGACATTGATAAGTAAAATTGACATTGATCTCTATAGAGTAGCCACTAAAAAAAAAAAATGAAAGAATGTGTAACTGTGAAGCTAACTGAGAGCTCTTTTATTCCATTCTTTCCCCCTTTCCTCAATCCAAAAGAAAGCAAAAAACGCCATAGGAACAATCATGGCAAAACACATAGTAACAACACAGATTAAAATACAAACATATTAGTGATCACATTAAATGTAAATGAACAAAATATGCCAGTTAATAAACAAAGATTGCTAGGCTGGCAAAAATAAAAATAAAAACACAAAAGAGACTGCCAAAATATCTGATATACGGGTTTAAATTAAAAGTTTGAGAAAAATACATGCCAGGGAAACCGTTACCAAAAGAAAACTGATATAGAATAGTAATATCAAAGTAAATTCTAATACAAAATGCACACATCAAAACAAAGAGGGTCACTCCAAAGTGATGCCAGGTGTGATTCGCCATGTAGAGCACAGAACATCTTATTGGCTTGTGAGAACAATAAAATCACACCATATGTGACACTCTGGACCTTTCTTTGCTGGTAACCAGCTGCACAGTGCTGAACAATTCAGTGACTTCGTGCCTTGGTTCTCACTCTCTGCAAAACCATGGAGAATAATGCCTGCCTCAGCCGCTTCTGAAGATCGTTATGAAGGCCCAATGTGGCGCTTCATTATCCCTGAAAGCAAATGACTTCACTGAGGAGAAAGAAACGATATTTATGAAATGCCTACTGCTGGAGCAAAACTGTCCTCAATGCTTTATTATTCCTGCCTCCCATAATCTTCCCAGCAACCCTGAAAAACAGTCAGGATTTTATCACTTTTTTTTACAAATGAGAAACATGAGGCTCGAAGAAGCTGAAGGACTTTCCCCAGAGTACCAAATCACACAGCCATGATTCAGATCCAAGTCTCTTTAGCCCTAAAGCCAAGCTCAGCCTGATTACTTTTTACCATTTACAGACCAATGATGCAAGTATGTACTATGAACGTCTCATGTAACATTCACAATAGTTTGGTGAGGTAGGGTGTCATTTGGGTCCAATTAGTAACTTGAGCATTAGAAATTTAACACAAATAACTGTAAGGGGACAAAGTTACCAAAGTAAAAAGAGAACACAAAAGAACACTCTGGAGCTGATACAAAGTACCCAGTAAATAAACAGCTTGGCCAGGCCAGGGAGGCCTTCAGAGATTCAGCCTGTTGGAAAAAGAGAGGTCGAAGTCTCCTGGGCTGCAGAGTTCACTGGGAGCCCCACCCAGAGCCCAACCCCAGTGGCCAGGCAAGTGGAAAAAGCACTCTGGGCACAGGGGGACTGAGGCCAGGGAGAGCAGAGCTGAGTCAGAGTGTGCAGACCCTCCACAGCAGCAGGGACGCAGGTCCAGGGCGTGTGGTATCTATACCTGGGCTACCAGAGTGCACATCCCAGGGGCGGGGCCCAGGCTGGGGTACACGGTGTCCACGCTGGGAAGCCCCAGGAAGACGGCCCCAGGCCTGGCCAGGACCCTGAGCTTGCCGCAGGTTCACACACCCAAGGGTCACAGCTGCAGTAGGGTGGCGAACACGGGATGTCCTTCACAGGCTGCGTATCAGCCAGGGCAGCAAGAAGAGGGCCAGGCGGGCGTGAAGTGGGCGACCCTCCAGCACTCTCTACTGAACAAACCCGCAGGGTGCTTGCTGCCAAGGAGAGGCACTCACCCCAGAGCTGGCACAGAAGGTTAATAACTGGCAGAGACGGGTGTCAGTCTACCACCAACACAATTATTAGTAATAGTACTAATACTGCTGTTATTGCCATTTTACAATGAAGAAACTGAGGCAGTGAAGGAGTCCACGCACCAGGTCACTCCTCAATGACAGCAGACACAAAGAGACACAGCCTGCCTCCTCCCCCACTGGGCTGTTCTACCAAAGACATGGAAAGCCATTTGCCAGAGAGGGAAAAAATGAATGGTCAGCTCACATCTGAAAGACTTTCAGTCCCATTATGGAGAAAAGCAGTGTAGATGAGCTGAACACAATTTTACACTTAGCGAGGACGCAAAAATGTTCACGTGATAACGCCGAACCCGGTATAAGGGTGAGGCCGGGGAGGCACGTCCTGGGCCCACAGTGCAGGCAGCAGGCCTGGAGTCCAGAGCAGGAGTCCGGAGGGAAACTTGGCTCTGCTCTTAGGGCCCTCCCACGGGTTGCTACACAGGCTCCTCTCTCCCCTCCCCTCCCCTCCCCTCCTCCCCCCTCTCCCAAGCCCGCTGGCTGCGGCATCAAGAGTGCTGTCTAGAGCTGCCTCACCGCACGCCGCACCACAGCAGGCCGCATCACGGAAGCTGTGTGTAGCACGTAGCATGCTACCGCATTGGACCACCCATCACCAGTACTGACTGACACTTTCTGGAAAGCAGTTTTCCAAAGTATGCAATAAGCCTCAAAAATACTAGCGAACAGTGCCGTCACATGGGGAAGCACCTCCAGGAATAATCTAAAAGACAACAATTCAAGCATGATTCAGAACAGCAAAATGTTCAGAAATAAACTCACCAGCCCCACTGTGGAAAGTAAGTAAATGATGTGAGACTCAGAGGAAGAAACAGTGAGGAGTGACTGAAAGGCTTACAAAAGTTTGGGATTACGCGTGTAAATGCTTGTGGTAGAATTTTTTTCTTTTTTTTTTTGTTTTTTGGATTTTTTTTTTTTCATTTTTTGAGACAGGGTCTCACTATGTAATCCAGGCTGGCCTTGAGCTCACTGCAATCCTCCTGCCTCAGCCTCCCAAGTGCTGGGATTACAGGCTTGTGCCACCATGCCCAGATATATATATATATTTTTTTTTTCAAGCCCAGCTATATTTAAGAACCTAAAAAAGCAGGGGAGAAAACTGTTAACACCGGATGTGAAATATACAGAGAATACAAGCACTGGGTGAAACTGGAAAAAAATGCTAACAGTGGTTTTTTATACTTTCTCTTTTCCAAATCTTTCACCAAGAACCTTCCATTCTTTCTAAATGACTGGAGAAAAATGAATAAGAATATTCCATGCAAAGTAGGAAGCATGAATTTAAAAAGTGAGGTATCTTTCCAATAATTAGGAGTGTTTTATCCAGCTACATTCCAAGTCTTTCATATGCAGCAGAGTCCATCTTCAAGAGAAAGGGGGACAGAGAAGATTGACGGCTAATAAATGACGCTCCCCTCAACCCGCAGATACCCCAAATAGACACTACGTTTCCCAAGGCAGCCTAATAAATTACCAGGGGAAAAAAATCCACTTCCATCAGCCCTGCCCTTCCCGACGCAACGCAATTTCACGGTGCGCAGCCCCTTCTCTCTCATTGTCACCAAAGCACCAGAGAAAACAAATAGAATAAAGTCTACCATTGTTAACAGATTTTTAAAAAAACAAAAAAACATTTTTCTTACAGTGCCATGGTTTTTTTTAGCTTCAGTGGCATCTGTTGACAATGAAAAAGCTAACCACAGTAGCTATAAATCTACCTCGGTCATAAATGTTTAATTACAATGCTTCCATTTCAATCTAAGATAGATTCGCTATCCATCTCAAGAAGGAACCGGTAGCAAAAGCACAGACTGAAAACCAGTCCCATAGCAACAACTGCTACCCAGCTCCCCAAGGCCCACTTAACGCAGGGAGCCAGTGCCCCCCGCCCCAAGCAGGCCCCCAGAACGGCAGGGAAGGGTCTTGGAGGGACTAACAGAGGACATCAGATCAGCACCCTACCTGCAGGGAGTCGCTGGTTCTGCTGAAGTTCACAGAGAGGCCACCCCGCCACCCCTCCCGGCACCAGATGGAATCGACAGCCACACACGGCCCCGCAGAGCCCAGCTCTCAGCCCCTGCGGCTGGCGGCAGTCTGCCCTGGGCCCACGAGGGACAGCCTTCCCAGGACCCGGGTCCCCGCTGAAGCCCCTCTCCCTTCGAGAAGAAACGGATAGCTGCTCCCGGGGCTGCTCTGGGACACCTTGCTCTCATGCGACACCCCTAACAGAAAAGGCCCCCCGAGAACTGAGGCCCCAGTCTGCGGGAGGAGAGTGGGTAACAGTCCATGAACCCCTGGACGGTCCTGCAAGGACCGCACCCATCTGGACACGCGTCCCTCTCCTGGCCGACGCCTGCCCTCCAGAGACGCAGGCAGACACTGGCCATGTCAGTGCTGCCCCTTCCTACGGCCGCTTAGCCAGGGCCGGAGGATATCGCGGGCTCTCTACACAGAGATAACTAAATCCACCACGATCCTACCCCATAGCCACAAAATGTCCCCCGTTCTAAAACTGAGGACAGTAAGGCCAAAGGAGTTTAAATAGCTTGTTCTAAGTCACATGACTGCTAAGCAGGG
>PVJO010034192.1:0-11236 GCA_004026905.1 Hystrix cristata | reverse complement strand
GGCAAAGACTTTATGAACAAATCCCCAGTTGCTCAGGAAATATCACAAAGAATCAACAACTAGGACCTGATCTTATTAAAAAGCTTTTGCACAGCAAAAGAAACTACCAACAGAGCAAAGAGACAACCCACAGAGTGGGAAAATATTTTTGCCAGCTATTCCTCTGACAAAGGACTAACATCTCGAATATATAAAGAACTCAAAAAAAAATCAAACCCCTCAAATTTAAAGACCCAATCCAAAAATGGGCAACTGAAATGAATAGACACTTCTCAGATGAAGTAGAAACAACAAATAGACGTATGAAAAAATGTTCAACATCACTGGTCATTCGAGAGATGCAAATTAAAACAACTCTGAGATTCCATCTCACTCCAGAAAGAATGGCTATTATCAACAAATCAACCAATAACAAATGCTGGAGGGGACGTGGGGAAAAAGGAACCCTTCTCCACTGTTGGTGGGAATGTAGACTGGTGCAACCGCTATGGAAATCAGTGGGGAGATTCCTCAGGGAACTAGGACTAGAGATTCCATTTGACCCAGCTATTCCACTTCTTGGTATCTTCCCAAAAGAATTAAAAGCATCATACCTCAGCAATATATGCACACCCACATTTATAGCAGCACAGTTTGTAATAGCTAATCTTGGAAACAGCCCAAATGCCCATCAACAGCGGAATGGATAAAGAAAATGTGGGTTTTTTTATACAATGGAGTACTACTCTGCCATAAAGAATCATAAGTTTGAGATAGTCCTAGGTAAATGGAAGCATCTTGAGAGCATACTCTTAAGTGAAATAAATCGGATACACATGTTTAAATATCATATTGTTTCTCTGGTGTGAGAAACTGAGAGTGTAAATAAAGACTAAAATATATTATATTGGGAAAGGGAAGAAAATGTCCAAGTGGGAAAGGGAACGAGGGAGGGGGAAAGGAACAGAGGGACAAGAGAAATAAGAAATGGAAGGAAAAATGGAAACAAAGCTTTTGTAGATTTGGAGGGGGGGGTGAGGGGAGGGGAATGGGAAAAAAGAAGCAACAAGATATGTCATGTACAGGTACAAATCCCCTATGACGAATGTTATCACTATATACATCTAAAATGTACCATTAAAATAAAATTTAAATATATATATAGTAACTGAAAAAAATAAAATAAAATGCAGTAACTGAAGCACAGTGCCAGAGTTAGAGAGATGATACTTGCACAATATTTCCCACTGCTCAGTTCATCTATAAAATCCCTTCCATTGCTAAAATTCCTAAGTCTTTAAATCCCCTAAAAGCAATGTGGATGTCAGTAGTCTCAGTGTGTGATGTGTGTACACATTTTAAAATACGAGATTGTAAACTACGATGCCGTCCACTGTGTGCTAAGTCACCAGCGTGCTTTACATGCGTAGTCCCTGAGTTCTCTGGGCGAGGCCTTCCTAACAGCAGAGTGAGCCCTTCACAGGCCCACAGGAACCTCGTTTGTCCTGGAGATCCTGCTTTGGGATAAGCATGAGAGCTGACAGGAGGGCAGCATCACCCAACACGCATGTCTCCGTGCATGCGCGTTCACTGCTGAAGCAACAGAAACACGAGTGGACCAAGTCGGAGACCTGAGCTCAGGTGGTCTCAGCTCTGCGTTCCCAGTGACTTCAGGCTCGTGTCCTGCCCTGCATTTCAGCGTCCTAAGCTGTAATGGCAGCCTGGTGCCTGCCGAAATGGAGGCTCTTAAGACAAACGGGGTGCATCTGCCAGCCACCCACAGAACAGTCACAAGAGTACCAGACAGAGTCATTAAGCCCTTTGGAGAAAATTGCACTCTGAGCTCTCCAGAGAGAAAAAGGAAATGAGAAAGTAAAAAAGGACGCTAGGCGGAACAAAAGGCCCTCGCTGGGAGCTGGTTGAAGAAGTGTAGCTCTCTAGAAACGTCCGTCGGAGTACCACAGCTTTTAACCACCAGCCGATAATGGAGGGCAGGCGAGGCCACCGCCTGGGAGCCGCAGAAATGGATGGTTCGCGACAGGGGAACAGATGGCCCTGCCAGGCCATCTCTGCCCTGTCCTCCCCACCCATGTTTCTAATGCTCTGTGTAGTGTCCTGGGCCACAGAGCAAAGAAGGAAATGCCAACCATGTGGGTAGCGCACGAAGACGATTGGAAAAAAGGGACTCGGGCCGCCTCAAGTAAATGAGAGTTAATCCTCAATTGCCTCGACACCCATTACAGACCATGGAAGACAGCATCGCACGAGCTGAAAAACACTTTCTTTTGTCCCTTTCTCTCCACTCTGTGGACATTTAATAAGAAGAAAAGAAAGAGCCTTAACACGTAAGAACCAGAAAATCAAAACCACGACGCCTTTTTAAGCAATTCCAGGCTAAGTCTTCTAAAAAGTATTTGCTCCTGAAAAGTTCAGTCACCTGAGACTACACTGTCTTACTCACAACGAAAAGAAATACTAAGATTAGAAACCTGGCCTGGCATAAGTTCTCCACATTTCCATTTTAAAGCAACTTTGCTTTTCGTTAAGATGGATTTTTCTTTCTGTCTGGACCAACCTTTCTAACAGCGTGGCTTCTGTCTGCAGCACCCCCAAAAAAGAAAAAATTCTCACTCCTCCTTCTCATTCTCTTGTTTCTGTTAATCACTTTTCTCTTTTCATACTACATAATCAACAGGGACACGTCCATTGCTCTTCTAGCTGATTTCTATTATTCCTCATTACCGCCTCTGTTCCGATTCCCTGCTTCCCACTAGGTATTAAATCTTTAGACACTGAGTCTAAACGGTGCCATCCCTGCCTGTGTCGGGGCGACCGTCCTACAGTTGTGTAATCGATTAGCCTGGCATCTGATCTCTGTTTCAAATGTCTTCTTAGAGGAAATTTAATTATGATTAATATCTTTTCATGACTTTGAAATTATACAGGCATGGCTCCTAGTCATGCTTGATAAAAAAAAATCATAAATCAATTTATTTTATTCCCTCTAGATGTGAGGAGGCTTTTCCAATTCTGACTGAATTCTAACAATATATAAAGCCCAGCAGACATCAGAATGAATACACCTTTTTTTCCTTCAGTGGTAAATCCTTTCTATAAGGACTTTGTGGTTGAGAGATTTGTGAAGGTTTCAAAGCAAGCCTTATAAATATAATTTAAAGAAAACTTTCTATAATTACAACAGAAAAAAAAGATGTCTTTGGACAATAATAAAATTCAGATTGCCAGCATACTCTGCTTCGCGCAAGTAATGTATTTCTGGAAAGCTACAATAAATCAAAAAAATTTTAATCAATTATTTCAAAGAAGTTCAGAGACATGGTATTAATAGCTATAATACTGGTGGCGATCCTTCCCTGAAGTACAGAATCGGCTTCTAAAGAAAATATATACTTTCAATTCAATAGTTTTAAGTTTGGGTTTTGGTGTTCAGTTCTCCAAAAGTGGGGTACATACATACAGATTTTTTTTTTAAAGACAAAGTCTTGCTCTGTAGTTCAGACTGCCCTTGAACTCATCCTGTGTCCTGGGTGGGCTGGAGGCCCACCTGAGGTGATCCTCCTGCCTCAGCCTCCTGAGGTCTGGGGTTATCGGTGTGCACCACCATGCCCAGCACACATACAGATTTTTTTTAATTTTATTTTAGCAGTATATTTTAGATAGACATAATGATAACATTCATCATAGGGAATTTGTACCTGCATGTGGTATATCTTACTGCTTTTTTTCCCATTCTTCTGCCCTCCCTTCAACCCCCCTTCCCTCCTTACATACATATTTTTTGGAGTACTTGGGGGCATCTGTTCTACCTCATCAAAAACTTTCCAGGACCCAAAATTAACTATAAAATCCCAGTAGCAGCTTTCAGCCTTCATCTTGTCTCCTGCACACATATTTCCGCAGCAGACACAGTGAGTCAATGGGCCCAATACTAATTCCCTTGAATTTTTTCTTTTTTTTTTTTTTTTAGGAAAACATCTCTAAAATTTAGAAATAAGGCAAAAAGATGTCCTCATAATGTCACACTGGAGCACTGTCTAGAGGGACCTGCCCTTTGGATGATATAATTCCCTAGGAGCATATTGCTCCATTTAACCTCCCACACTACAGAATAGGCCCCTTGTCCTGTGATCTCACATGTTCACTTCCATGTTTTCTTCTAGTTGGGTTGCCAGCAATTTCCTGTATTAAGAGGCTTATACCAAAGGCCATGTGTCTCCAACCAGGCAAATCTATTTCAGCAAATTATTCCTTAAATTCTCCTTCAAACCACCTCTGCCTAACCTGCTAGTTGTTTCATTCATAGATTAAATAAACATTGACACATACTCATTCTTCATATCACATTTTAATTTCTTCAAAATTCATGCCTTAAATCCTGCCTGTGGTCTCCCTCCTCCCCCTTCTGTGGTCAGGGGTGACCCTCCAAAGGTACAGACATGGGGCTGGAGGAGTTTGTAAGAAGGGTTTTGCCACCCTGATGCAGCAGATGGGCGGAGCTGGGCCACCCCCTTCACCCACTTTGCTTTCTGATTGTTGACAAGATTTCTGGAGTGGGGACAGCCAACCTTGGGCCCAAGAAGCAATGCAGAACCAAAAGGAGGCTGAGAGGCCCTCAGAGGTGCCCCACCCTGACATTGCTGAGCCCACACAGAGTGGAAGTCAACAACCTCTAAACTTCTTGTATGATAAAAACTATTTTCTTGCCGTCAACCAAATGAATTTTCAGCTGATACTTTTCTTTTGGGGGGGGCAGCATAGGGCACTAAACCCAGGGTCTGGTACAAGGCAATTTGTCTTCCACTGAGCTACATCCCCAGCCCTTTCTTAATTTTATTTTGAGACAGGATCTTGCTAAATTGCCTACGCTAGCCTCCACCTTGAGATCCTCCTGTCTCAGTCTCCCAAGTAGCTGGAATTGGAGCTGGGATCACAGGTGTGTGCCACCATGCCTGGCTCTTCTTTTTTCTTTCCTTTTGACTCAGAGGTTTTTAATAGCCACTGCTTTTTCCTTACCCTTCTGAACCCACATTCCTCTCACCCTTCTTTTCTTGATTTTCTCCTTCTCCCTGACTCTACCATATGTGTAGAAAATCTGTGTGAAAAAGAGCGGGTGGACGGGAGCAAGTGGGAAAAGAAAATGACATGGAACATTAGAGAAGCAATAATGTAATAACGTGTTAATTGCCCGAGAAGAGACTTCTGAATCTTGAGGCACATTCAGATTATCTGTAAATTGAAAGCAAGCTCACTTGAGGCCTTAGAAGCTTTGCATTTGCACCCGCATGGCCTCGCTGGCCACCATTTTAGACACAAGGAAGTGGCACAATGGCCCCGTCTTTGCAGGTGAAGCTGTCTCCCCTGGGACTGGGTCTCCTGAGTCACCCTGCTCCACAGTCGCCATCTTCTGGTCGGGGTTACTGGACTCCTGAGTGGACCTAAGCCTGATGAAGCAGAAAGGCTGAAGAGTGACATTGAACCAAAGCAAACGCTACTGCGTTCCAGGAAAGCCAGAGCGCAAAGGGATGGGTCTGCTGGCGACCCTGCTCGCAGGGGAGATGGGGACCAAGCAAGGTCTGGTGCTGAGGAGACCACAGGTAAGAGCCAGGTTTCTTGCTCCTCTGAGCACAGACCCACAAAACACAGACCTGGGCACGGTGGTGCACACCTGTAATCTCAGCACTCTGGGAGGCCGAGGCAGGAGAATCATAAGTTCAACCCCAGCCAGGCAATTTAGTGACTTAGCAAGATCCTGTCTTGAAATTTAAAAATATAAAAAGGCCTAAGGTTGGAGCTCAGGGCAAAGTCCCTGGGGAAGGGGGGGCTCCAATTTAAGGGACATCAGAATATGAGACATACTTTCTCAAAAGTGAGACAGGGATTTAAAATATTTTCTAAATTTCTTCATTTTACTCTGTTATGCCAATGAGGTTTGTTTCTCTTTTTCTTTTTTTTTTTAAGGACACTTACAATTTTTACCAAAATAAATAAGTACATAAAATTCTTTTTCTAAAAGTGACTACAGAACACATCCTGGTGCTGAATGGACAGCGGCAGAGCCGCTGGCGTCCTGCATTGTCTGAGACACTGACCTGCTGTTAGATGGACCTGGGAGCCGGGCTGCCGGCAGGTGACCCCGACACGCTCCTCTCACACCTTCTCCTCGTTTGGGGAACCTGTGGGCTTTCAGGAAGATGGCTTCCTGCTTAAGCAGAAAGCAAACCCCTTTTTCAAGGATAATTATTTTGTCCTACTCTCATTTTGCATAAGCCTTTCCCAGAACTGACATTTCTCAGAGTGGCGAAGTCTCAGCTCAATGTCAAGTGCAGTGAAGCCTTCTATTTTCCTTAAAGCAAAAAGGTTTCAAATATATTTTACCACCCTGACAGCAGTGATAAATGTGACTTTAACTCAGATGGATTACAGACGGGCTTTCTGAACCACATAAAGTTCCATGCAAAGAAGGAATCACCAGCAGTTTTTTGTTTTTGTTTTTGAAATGTCAGAAATACTCAAAGGATTTTTTTTGACATTTGTTTGTTATCAAAACAATTACCAGCTCCCCTTTCTTGGTTGCTTTTCTCATTTCTGTCAGCAGTGGGTGATGGGAGAAGCATGGAGAGGAGGGGCCGAGGGAGGAGCCAGTGTCAGAAGACGAGAGGTCCTCTGACCAGGTCACGGAGTGGTCAGCAAGCCGCCCTGTGCCAGCCCGAGGGACGGCAAACGGAGGTCGGTCGGCCTTTCCTGAAGAGGGCCAGATAGTAAGTACTTCAGGCTTGGGATATCAGGGCCTCTCTTGCAACTACTCCACGCTGTTGTAACACGTACGCAACCATGAGACCACGTGACACCATGTGAATGTGGCTATGTTCAAATAAAACCTTTTTTATCAAAATAGAGAAGAGGTCAGATTCCTTCTGCAGAGCCCTGGGTTATAATGTGGGTAGCATTTAAATAATAGTTCTTGGCAAGGAAAGTCCTGAAACATCACCCCCAGAAGCCTTCTACTGACCACAGAGCTGGAACACATGGGGAGGCCTGTTGTGCTGCCCAAGGGAAGAACCCCTTTGATTCCCACACTGTGGAGAGCTGGAGGCCTCCCAGGGAAGAGCTGGTGGGCCGCAAGGAGCATTAGGACGGCAGCTAACTCCGACCAGTATCAATAGTTTATCAGCATTTTAATGCTGGTAAAGCCCTGCTGGTGGGTCCTGGCTAATAACAGCCCATCCACAGCCCCAATTCCTGGATTCAGGTACCATCCCAAGGAAGAGTTTAAGATAAAAATTACAGAGGGGAGGAGAAGGGGAAGTGAAAAGAATTAAGATGTGAGGTGTCTTGGGGATTTAGCTCAGTGGTAGAGGGCTCGCTTAGCAAGCGCAAGCCCCTGAGCTCAATCCCCAGCACTGGGGGGGGGGGAGATGTGACGTGTATATGTACCAATTTCCCACAATAAATATATCTATTAAGTATTGCAAGTGTATACTAAAACAAGAAATTGTTTAAACAAAATCGTTAAATTGTGAAACAATAAAATTAAAGTCTTTCATAGATGTGAAACTTCTTGTTCTACCCTCCTCCCTTCACACAAAAAGTAACTGATCCAGGGCTGGGAATGTGGCTCAGTCTACCACACTCGAGGCTCTGGGTTCAATCCCTAATACCACAAAAAAAGAAAAGAAAAAGAAAAAAACCTGACTCATTCGTAAGCACAAAAAGAAAAAAGATTTAAAACCATGAGAGGACAATCCAGTTAGTAACCATAAAGGTCATGTTGGAGGGCGGACGCAGAGATCCTGGGCACAGTGAGAGCTCCCTCCTGGCTCTCTCCAGTTCCTGGCTCCCCTGCTCACTAAGTGGGTGTGCAGACGTGTTAAGTACCACACGCCAAGTCCCCAGAGTGAATGTGACCATTACGCGCTGCCCACAAGGACTACTACAAATTAAAAATACTAATCAGGTGGCATCGCGAACAGGGAGATGGCCCATGTTTGCAATCCTCTGTGGGGTGGGGAGGCCTCAGAAATAGTGCTCTGCGGAAAACTGTCTTGGGAGCATCCCACCCCACCAGGCACCTGGCCCCCCGCACGTACACCCCTCACTGCGATGCTCTTCACACCTGTGAGTCCTGGCCGGCTACCATCAGAAAGTGAGCAGCCAAACTGACTCAGGCTGAAGAGTTAATCCACGCCGATGGCTGCCTGCCTTTGATCTCTCAGGGGCTTAAAGATTTTTTCAAAAGGGGCCCCGGAGTAAACAATTTCTTCCCCCAAATGAAGGATCTTATAATGGGGAGGAGAGTGAGTCAGAAGAGCTCTCCTGAAAACACACAATACTTTCCCTAAAAAGACAGAACCTAACTACAGGAAATTTGAATTTTTCTAATTGGAGGTCTTGTCTGATTTCTAGATACTGTATATAGAACTTTTGAATAAATTCATATTCTCTCTCTCTCTCTCTCTCTCTCTTTCAGTACTAGGGATTGAACCCCCAGGGCCTTCACACTTAGTTATATGCTCAGATCTTTTTCTTTTTTTTTTTTTTTTTGGGGGGGGGGACAGGATCCCAGTCACTAAGTTGCCCAGGCTGGGCTTGAACTTGTGATCCCCCTGCCTCAGCCATCCAGAGTGCTAATATTGCAGGAATGCGCCATCACAGCCAGCTCTCATCTCACTTTTTCTGCTGGGTGCCGCTGTCACCCTGCAGCCACGGAGGTGCGCCGCTGGGCCTTACCGTGGTGCCCGGGTGGTCCCTGGCCCTGCCCACCGCCCTCCACCTTGGCCGCAGGGAAGGCGCATGCTCCAGAGTCAAGCACCCTGGAGGAGTCCAGTCCGCCTGTCTCCAGCCCCGCAGACCTTGCGCTCCATCCACTTAGCCCGACGTGGCCCCTGAACGCAAAAGCTGCATCTCTGTCACACGCTCGGCCTTCAGCCGAGTCCCCTGAGTGGGAGGCCGACCCCGCTCCAGCCCTGGACAGCCGCGACCTCAGAGAATGAAATCTCCAGGTTTGGGCTAATAAAATCCTCCTGACAGCGCGCTCCCTGACCTGACCCGAAGCGCCGCCGAGCGGTGTCAAAGCCTTTCTCAGAGACACTTAGTTTAGCTGAAGGGACGTGGGCGGGGAGAGGCGGCCTTTTCCATTTCAAACCCCCGAGCAGCAGCAAGGAGGCCTCTGCCTGCAGCCAGGATTTGATGACTCCAAATGGGAACAGTCCGGGGTCAAGACTGTGCCCTCGATAAAGTATGGTAATCGCCACCACAGGCAAGAGATCCTTTTCTAATGAAACTCTCCCTTACCTCCCAGGAGACGTCTTGCCCAGCCGAGAGCCCCAGGACCAAGCGAGTCACAGAGCTGTGAGAGAGACTTGCAAAAAGAAAAATAACCTTGCAAGCTGGAGCTCTGGTCACTGCAAGAAATCACGTGTGAAACGACTCCAGGCCGGGCTGAGTCACAACCGACATGGGCGCAGGCACCCAAAGGCGCATCTGCAGGGTGGGCGGCTGCTGCGCACAGCGGGCATCCTGTGTCCGCTCCGTCTCGGGCACCCAGAGTGCCAGGAAGGGCTACTGGGCACTGTCACCGCAGGGATCCCAGGGAGGGGCCCAGCAGAGCTAGTCCAGCGCCCCTGGGACTGGGGCAGACACGGCTGTCTTTGACCCTGCGCGTCTCCAGGTCAGATTCACTTCACCGCTCGGCCTTCGTGCAGGTTCCCTTCTGAGCCTGTCTTCTTCCTAAACCCCAGGGCCAGAAGATTTCCCCTTCCGTGGCCGAACTTCACTCTTTCCTGGGATTTCTCCCAGGCCCTCATCCTCTGACAGCCAGCTTTCTACCCTCTGTAAATACATAATAAATACAATGAAGATAATGGTTTTTCAAGTCAGAGATTTGCATATCAACAGGCTCCTCCAGAATCAAGGCCTTGGCCAAAGCTCGTGGCTCAAACGCCCAGCCTCACAAACACTCAGAGTACTCAGGGGAGAGAGCGAGCACCGGTGCCCACCGTGACCAGAGTCCACCCAAGCGCCCTGGACATCACTGACCTCACGCCCTCGTGGTGGATCAAGAACAGCAAAGCCTCGTGGAATCTTAAATTAAAGCCTGTGAGCTGGGTGTGGGCGGGGGCGGGGGCCAGCGGAAGCAATGACCAGGACAGCGATGCGGCGACTCCTGTCACTCGCATCTAAGTCCTGTCTCCCAAGTCAGATCTCTTCCTGGAAAGCGTGGGAACGCCCCACGGACTCAAATCTAGCTCAGGACCAGAAGAGAGGCAGCCAGCTCCGCATGACTGTTTCAACCCTAAAAACCAAACTAGGAAAAAGCAGGAATTTGGCCACAGGTTCCAATGCTAATTTTATATATTCTGAAATTATTCTTTTTTTTTTTTTTTTTTTGAGACAGGGTCTTGCTACATCTTTCAAGTCAGCCTTGAACTCACTAGGTAGCCCAGATTGGCCTCGGACTTGCGGCAATCCTCCTGCTTCAGCCTCCTGAGTGCCGGGATTACAGGCGTGTGCCACCATGCCCGGCTTGAAGTTATTCTTTACAATATACACACATCTAATTTTTTCTATTGTTTCTTTTGTTCCTGGAAAGATGAGTGCCCTGTGTCCCTGAGTGGCTCACTTCGTAAGGAAGGGACATGCTTTTGTAAGGAGCTTGAGTGTAGAGTTAAGAGAAATCAGAGGAGTCATTTTTCCCTTCAGTGAGTTCTCACCCGTAGTACTGATGATACAAGATACACTGAGGCATATCGTGGGTGGCAGCTGAGCAGACAAAGCTGGAATGAGGAGGATGGATGGATGGACAATAAATAATGAACTACGAGGACAAACACAGGCTTCGCATCCTCAGCAGACAACATAATATGTGAAGCAAGGAGTGAAGAAACAATAGACTGTGCCCTCCCAAAATCAAAACAAGCTTTTTCAAGTATCAAAATCACCTAGAACTAAAAGATCCCCCAAAGTCTCTCTCATACTGAGATCCTACCAGAGCAACACTGTTAAAGAGACTGAGAAGTAGTTTGATTACTTTAGCATGATTTCTGTCTTCTACTTTCATCTTTAGAATATGTAACCAGCCTTCTATGACCATTAATAAAAATCGAAGTCTCTTTTTTTCACCCCTGGGGCTCATGCAGAGGCAGCCGAGCGGGAGAGGGAGGAGCAGCCACTGTGCCCAGGGGAGTAGAAGGAAGCAGAAATGAACACCTCCCTCGTCGGCCCACATGTCCCCAAGGAC
>PVJO010034191.1:0-11247 GCA_004026905.1 Hystrix cristata | reverse complement strand
GTTTTTTTGCACCATAAGAAAAGAGTGAAAAGAGAATTATTAAAGAAAGAATAAACCTACCATGCCCATAATTCCAACACTCAAGAGGCTGAGGTAGTAGGATCAACACAAATGTGAGGTGAGTTCAGACTACATAGTGAGACCATGTCTCAAACCACTACCCTCCACCAAAAGAAAGAGAGAATATGTGTTTGTCTGTTTTCTTTATTCTAAAAGAAAGAATATATTTTTAAAATTCCCAGAACAGAAGGATGCAAGTGCTTTGTTTGGAAAGGTTTATCGAAAACCCAACACAATGAATTAAACACACACACACACACACACATGCACACACGTGTTGACTTTTTGTCTCTGTGACAAAACACAGTGGTGTCTTGGTTCACAAACTTAATTTGTCCCACGATTCTGGAAAAGATGGCTATGCTGGTGTCTGTGCAGGAAAGGTGGCCTCAGTTGTGTTTGTCACCCGATGCAGAGTTTGCAAATAAAAACAAAATTTTGCCGAATACTTTCATTTGCAAACCAAATTGTTCACATGCAAAAGTGGTTTGTGAACCGAGGTAGCACTGCACCTGAGAATAATAATTTCAGAGGAAAGTTCATTCTGGCTCACAGTTTCAGAGGCTCAGTGCATGGTCACAGGCTCCTTTGCTCTGGGCTGTAGTGAGGCAGAACCTTGGGACAGGGATCATTAGGCAGAGGAAGCAGCTCACCTCTTGGCAGACAGGAGGCAGAAAGAGAGACAAAGGGCTAGTGAGGAAGGGTCGAGACCTGACATAGCCCAAAGTCCACACCCCTGGGGTCTCCTTGGGGTCCTGCCTCTAGTCTCCATCACCTCCCAACAATGCCATAAAGGTGAGCTCATTACCGAATTAATCCCCTGATGAATTTAAGCCTCATAATCCAATCAGCAGCCAAACCTCCAACGCCATGAGCCTTCGTGAGAATATATTAGATCCCAAGCATAGATATCAGAATGCATCAGTAAGAACACTAAGAGATCAAGAAAATATGCCTACATTTCCAGGGAAAATAATGGTATCATACAAGGGACAGAGAAAGAAAGAAAATAACACAAATCAGCGTAGCAGGATACAAAATCAATACACAAAAATCAATAGCATTCCTGTATACCATTAATGAACCCACTGAGAAAAAAATTAGAGGAAAAATATCATTCACAATAGCACAAAGAAAAACTAAATACTTAGTAATTCACCTAAAGAAGTGAAAGACTATCATGGAAACTACAGTACTCTGAAAAAAGAGATCGAGGAGAACATCAGAAAATGGAAAGACAGGGCTGGGGATTTAGCTCAGTGCTTAGAGCTCTTGCCTGGCAAGCACAAGCCCTGAGTTCGATCCCCGGCACCAACCCCCCCCGCGCAAAAAAAGAAAATGGAAAGATAATGTATCTCAAAGCGTTCCTCCATTTAGTATCATTGTCTTATGTATTTTGTTTTTTGGCCCATTTTCCTGGCTGTTAATCTGTGTTCATGATAATTAACTTGATACAGACTTATAAAAGTAAGCCAAAAAAATAAAATAATAAAATAATAAAAGTAAACCAAACCAGGCGTGTGGTGCACACCTGTAATCCCCGCACTCGGGAGGCCGAGGCAGGAGGACTGCTGTGAGTTTGAGGCCAGCCTGGGCTACATAGTAAGTTCAAAGTCAGCCTGAACTACGTGGCGAGAGCCTCTCTCTCTCTCTCAAAAAAAAAAAAAAAAAAAAAAAAAAAAAAAAAAAAAAAAAAAAAAAAAAAAAAAAAAAAAAAAAAAGGGGTAGGGGGGAAATCAATAGACACTTGACAGAAGAAGTGCAAATGGCCAATAAACACATGAAAAAATGCTCAACCTCTTTGGTCTTCAGAGAAAGGTAAATTAAAACAACACTGAGATTCCATCTTAGCCCAGAAAGAATGGCCATTGTCAAGAAATCAAATAATAATAAATGCTAGCGAGGCTGCAGGGAAAAAGGAACCCTTCTGATTTGTCAGTGGGAGTGTAAACTAGTACAACCACTATGAAGATCAGTATGGAGATTCCTCGAAAACCTGAAACTCTTTCCTGCCCAGAGAGCAGAGGGGGCGGGCGACCACAGGGCGCCCTCTGCAGGCTGGGAGGTCCTGCACCTGCCCCTGCCCTCAGAGGTTCCTGCATTAAGGGGCCCGCAGGTCTCGCATCTTGGGGAGGGTGACGTTCTGGGGTTGCCCGGGTCCCCTCCTTCCCCATCCGCGCCCCGAGGCAGCACAGGAGCTCTGTGCCGCCAGTGTCTCCCACGGCTGCCTCAGTGAGGTTGGCGTACACCAAAGGCAGGCTTGGAAACGCGGATATCACACACCAACCAGACTTGTGCCTGGAAGACCAAGAGAGTCAGGGCCCCAAGGCCGCCCTGCTGTCCCGGCCACCAGCTCGATGCGGGTTTTCCGGGGTCCCCTTCGGTGGGTGAATGGAGGCCATCTCCAGCTTCTGTGGGCTCGGGCTGCACTGTCAGTGGGAGTCGCCCATGGGGTCAGGGCAGATGAAGGCGGCGCTGCGTGAGTGTGTGAGTGCCAGCAACCTCACGAAATTACTTCTTGATCTCTTGTGCAAATTGACTCCAAACGGGTTGGGGATCTAGCAAGTACAAGGCCTTGAGTTCGATCCCCAGCACCCACCCCCTAAATGGACTTAAAACAGACTGGTTGTTCTTTAACTCCATTAGAACCAACTAAAGCGCATCAACATATCCCTCTCCGTCCCCTAAAGCCAGCAAAGGTCTTAAAACACCAGGAGGGCACGATGCTCTGCCATGGGGCCGGGGACCGGGCACTAAGCTGCCCGGGCAGGACCACCACACTGTGGCCAGTGTCTGCTTACACGGACCGCACTGGGTCTGGGCTAAAACGTAGATGACAAAGTGTAAAAAGTGCATTTTATAGCCACAGTGGTTAGTTCAACATGTTTTGTAAGTATGATTTTTATAAACTATTAAAATTTGCCTTAAATTAACAACAACAAAAAAACCCTATGTGATGGTTGACTGACTGTATCAACTCATAAGAGAAGTTTAACTAAATTGCCTCAGTAATTCTACACCCTGGGGTGGCCCATTGCCTGGATGGTATAAAAGGGAAATGAAGAAGGAGGGATCTGCTCTGGTTTCTTTGGATCGGCTTCAGTTCCTTTGGAGGAGCTCCACTTTACTTGGACATAATCTCCTGGCTTCCAACACAGACTCTTCAGCTTTCATCGCAGTGAGCTCCAGACCTTCGGCTGGGCCCTTCGGATCTCCAGTGCAGAGATGGACTCTCTGCACTCTTCCACGTCTGACTTTGTAGGAAGCCCTCGTAAGCCAATCTGTAAGCTCTTACATATTCATATATCTTGAATTATATCTGTTTCTCTAGTGAATACTGACGAATGTAAACTAAAACTAGAAATTCTATTTGGCCCAGCTATTCCTCTTCTAGCTATTGTCCCTAAAGAGTTACAGACAAAAGGTTGTGGTGGTTTTCCTCACAGTAGCCTGCCCTCCAGGTTGTACTTTTATGTTGCTTTTCCCTCTTTTATTTGGCCCAAGCTTCCTCTGCAGAGCCAGTTTCTCTCTCACTCTGTGCTTTTACTTTGTCAAATAAACTTTGATGCCATTAAAAAAAAGATATAATATTATAGTGATACATGCACACCCATGTTTATGGCAGCACAATTCACAATTGCTAAATCTTGGAAGCAGCCTATACGCCCATTTGCAGACGAAAGGATAAAGAAAATGTATTCACACACAGTGGAGGTACTCCTCTGCCACAAAGAAAGATAAACTTGAGTCATTTCTGGGAAAATGGATGCACCTCGAGGCCATAATGCTAAGTGAAACAAACCAGACACACAAGCTTAAATATTGCACCATTTCTCTTACATGAGAAACATAAGTATAAACAAAGAACAAAATAAAAGATAACAGTAAGTAGGGAGATAGAGCTTTCTCAACAGGAAGAAGATCAAGAGATGGAGGGAATGGGGAGAGACGGGAGGAAAAGGGGATGAAAAAAGGAATTAAGATGCATTATGTACATGTACCAACTCCACACAAGGACTGTAAACATTATATACGGGAAACATGTACTAATAAACATGAAAAATATAATTAAAAAATTAAAGACCGATACGAATAAACAATAAAAAGGAGGCAGAAAAATTCCATAAATATCTCAACAGCAAACACTAAAAACTGGAATACAAAGTAAAAATGCTTTAAAAGTTCTGTGTATCTTTTTCAATTTAGAATTCTGGATAAAAGGAAAATTACGACATCCTGAAACTTTCAAAAATTTCAAAGCTGGGCATGCTGGTGCACGTCTGTAATCCCGGCACTCAGGAGACTGAGGAAGGAGGATTGCCATGAGTTCGAGGCCAGCCTGGGCTACATAGGGAGACCCTGTCTCAAAAGAAAGACAAAGAAAGAAGGTAAGTAAGTTTCAAAAAAAATTTACTTCCCATACCTCTTTATTAGAAAGCTACCTCAGGATGTGTGCCACCAAAATAAGATAGTAAATAAAATGAGAAAGACACAAGATTTATAAACAGGAAATATAACACAGGAGAGAAGCAAGGAGTACCCCCAGCATGGTAATAAGAGGATCCTAGAATGACAACTGTTCAGCACGATAGAGATCAGAGCAGGTTAATGGAGGGTCCAGGAGTTTTATCTTCAGGAAACAAATGGAATTATCTGTTATATTTGATCATGGAGAAAATGACAGAGAACTGAGCAAATGAAAAAAGTTATTAATATTTCTAGTATGAAAAATGTGTAAAAGAAAGAAAATATATCTACAATGCAGAACTTGGCTTGGTAGTAAATTATAATTCAGTAAATTTTGATTTAGTAAAAAATTACATTTTAAATCCATTAGAGAGGGGGATGGGGCCTAGAATGACAAAAGAGCACTAATCTTTCATAACAGAAATTGAAAAGATAATGTCTGAAATTAATCAAGAAGAATAAAAATACAGGAATCTCCCCTCGCCCACAAAGGATACATATACTCCGAGACCCCAGTGGATGTCTGTGACAGTCGATCTGAAGACAGAGATGGCTGCTAAGTGACTAAAGGGAAGGTGGGGAGGTGGGACCAAGGGGTGGTTTGTGTCCATGCAGGACAGTGCAGGATTCCTTCATGCTACTCAGAATGGCACACAGTTTAAAACTTATGCACTGATTGCTTCTAGAATCCAGTATTTTTAATCATCACTGGCCTTTAGTAACTGGAACCACAGAAAGCAAAACCACATATAAGCGGGGGACTACTGGTTTTTTTTTTTTTTCTTTGAGACAGAATCTCACTGTGTAGTCCAGGCTGGCCTCGAACACACAGCAACCCTCCTGCCTCAGCCTTCCAAGTGCTGAGATTATAGGCCTGTGCCACTACGCCAACTGTATTATCTTTTTTACTCTTGTGTATGTCTTTACTTTTATTTATTTGGTTTTCTCTTTCTCTCTTTTTCCACATTATAGTTTTAATGGGGATAAGTACCCAAAGAAAGAGCTAAAGATTTAGCAAGGAAGTTTGGGGTTAGGATGGGTAAGGAATCAGTTTTTCATAAGTTGTGTAGTATTATCTGATTTTTAAAAATCATATGAATGTATTTCATTGATTCTTTAATTTATATTTAAATTTGTATTTATTGTTAGTACATATCTATCTGCAGTACCTAATGTTCACATTCATCGTGGGCGTTTATGCATGTACACAACACATCTGAATTCTTCCTACATACCCTTCCCCTCCCCCAGCCCAATTCTTTTACTGTAATTTTTAAATGTTAGACCGTTCTCATTTCAGTTTCCCTAACTAAAGACTTTTACTGCATTTATATGCTGACTGTATATTGCTTAGCAAACATTTATGTATCTGTGAGGTAAGGTCTTGCCCAGTACAGGAGATAAATAAATGAGCAAAAGTAAATCTTTAATCTTAAATAATTCACAGTCCCAGTGGGAAGGAAAGACAAGTAGCCAAGGAGTTAGTAAACAGATCACCACCCGAAGTGGTGGCGCACACCAGCAATCCCAGCACCTGGGAGGCTGAGGCAGGAGGATCGCAAGTTTGAGCCTGGCCTGGGAGATTTAGTGAGTCCCTGACTCAAAATAAAATAAACAGGTGTCAAATGCTGTCAGATGAACATGGAGGGTGCTGTGGCAATAGAAAGGAGGGTCTGGGCTGCGGATTAGAGGGGGCCAGGCTCGGCTCAGCTTCCTCGCTCCTCCTAGGCAGGGTTTCTGGGCAAATGGACTCGACGTGAAAAGGCTCACAGTCTGCAGTAGCTGTCTGCCGTGTCTGTTCTCTCTCTCCCTCCCTCTCTCTCTTGCGCCCCCCTCATTTTCCCCCATTCCTCATCTTCAAATAAATTGTCTTTTATTAAAAAAAAATAGAACAGGCATAAAAGCGTCAACAAGTTTCCTTTGTCAAGTCTGGTAAGACTAGAAGGTAGGATACGTGTTATGAGGGATTCTTATTGTGGCCTTTCATGTACATTTTATTTATTTATTCATTTATTCTTGAGATAGCATCACACTACAAACGTTGTCCAGACTGACCTCAAATTACCTTTTTTTTTTTTTTTTTTTTTTGAGACAGGGTCTCACTATATAGTTCAGGCTGACCTTCAATTCATGGCAGTCCTCCTGCCTCAGCCTCCCAAGCACTGAGATCACAGGCATGTACCACCACACCCAGCTGGCCTCAAACTCCTGGACTTGAGTGATCTACCCCCTCAGGGTTTTGAGTAGCTGGGACTACGGGTGTGCACCACCACCCATGGCTTTCATAAGCAGTTTAAAATTTTGAGATCTAGCTAGGCATGCTGGTACACACCTCCAATGCCAGCATCTTTGGAGGGTGAGGCATCCCAGCCTGGCAATTTAATGACACTGTCTCAAAGTATAAATTTTTTTTTGAGATGAGATCTTGCTGTACAGTATAGTTCAGACTGGACTTGAACTTACTATGCAGCCCAGTCTGGCCTCAAACTCATTGTGATCCTCCTGCCTCAGCCTCGGAAGTGCTGGGATTGCAAGCATGGACCACCACACCCAGGTCAGAATATAAAATTTTTTAGAAGTGTTGAGGATGTAGCTCAGGGTGAAGGCTCTGAGTCCAATCCTCAGTACCAAAAAAGAAAACAAAAAATTCTTGAGATGTGTCTGATAGTAAAATGCAGCTAGGGGCCTGACTTTAAGGGGGAAATAAACAAGCAACTGTGGATGGTCCAGTGTCATAAACACAAAGACCAGGAAAACACTACAGTATTCCGTTTCTTGAGGTAAGTGTATTCTCCAGTAACCTCCATGTGTTGAGTTTTCTCTGTGTGTAGGATATGGAGGGGTAGGCAGGTCCTGACTTCTCAAATTATGCAAATGAGTCTTTTATCCAAGCCTCTCCAAGCAAAAACCAGGCAACATTTAATCATCTTTCAAAACATTGCATCCCACAGGAAACAGAAGAGCTACAAAGAGCTACACTAGTCCCGTGTTTCTTGGTTCCCTTTTGTCCATGTCCCGCCGCGGCCCTCCCTGTGGGATCCTGGATCCTTCTGTTCCCCCACTCTCTTCCACATTGTCCCTGTCTGCCACCGTTAGAGGGTTCTTCCACTCTGTCCCTTCCCTGGTTTAAAAAAAGAAAAGGCAAGAGAAGCTGGTGTCCAGCTCAGCAGCTAAGTGGTTGTCTAGGGCCTGAGTTCAATTCTCAGCCCTGCAAAAGCAAAACCAAACAAAGGGAGAGAAAAAGGAAAAAATGAAAACGTCAGCGATGGCCACACTCTACTGGACGATGCCCAGACTGGCATCTCTGTGCGCCGTCCTCCATCACCTGGCCCCATGAGACATTTCGATCCCGTCCTTCTCCTCTCTCCCCGCTTCCCGACGCAGGCGCAGCACTTTCTGGAGCCCTCAGCTTCCCCGAGTGCTCTTCTTAGAACACAGCGAACCTTCAGAAAGTCAACGTTTCCATGTGTTTTTCTCTATTATCCTTTGGCCTACAATCTTCTTCCTTACAGACCCAGTTAAAATGTACTTGCTTTTTTTCTTTTGTTTTGTTTGGTTTTTGGGGTTTTTGAGCCAGGGTCTCGCTTTGTAGTGCAGTCTGGGTGTGAACTCTCGGTGATCCTCCTGTCTCAGCCTCCTGAGTGCTAGGATTACAGGTGTGTGCCACCATGCCCGGCTCAAAAATTATTATTTTTTTTAACAAAGTCATATTCACATTTGAAGTCTTTTAAAATATGGTTTCAGGGCTGGGGATTTAGCTCAGTGGTTAGAGTGCTTGCTCTGCAAACACAAGGCCCTGAGTTCGATCCCCAACACCAAAAGGAAAAAAAAAAAAAAAAGGTTTCAGAATTACCAGACATAGATTCAAATCCTGTATCAGCCAAGTACTAATGACATGTTCTTTTTGGGGGGGGCGTGCTGGGATCGAACTCAGGGCCTTGAGCTTGCTAGGCAAGCCCTCTACCACTGAGCTAAATCCCCAGCCCCTAATGATGTGTTCTTGGACAAGTGACAAAACCTGCTGGCGCCTCGGTTGCTATACCTATAAAAAGAAAGATATAGCATTTATCTGAAGATTGAGGTGACAATTTTGCCCTTGATTTTCCCCACCATTGCAGAGAAAGTCGAAAGCACACAGATCTCCCCACAGAGGGGCCCTCAGCACCTTTCCAGCCTCACTTCCCGTATTCTCTCTTACACTTGCTGCATCAATGATCTTGAAATGAAATTTCCTAACCTTTACAGGCTTCACTGTCTTGGCACACACTGCTTATTCTGTCTGAAGTGTCCTCCTTTTACTTCTATGACTCAGCTCTTATTCATCTTTCAAAATTCATTAAAATATTTATTGGCTACTTAATTAGGTAGTCTATGTTCGGTGGCCAGGCGCTCAACAGATGCCCCAACGTCCTGTGCAGTAGCCTAAACTTCTTCACCTGCAGCCCACATTGGAAGTAAAAGTCAGAGCTGCAAAAGCCCCTTGTTGCTCACCAAACCCTCCACAGGGCCCACGCTGGGGAAAGATTTCTAAAGAGGAGACTCACCCAGGCTTACCGAGTAGCTCTGTCGACTGTCCTGTAACAAAATACCCAGCTTAGTGGCTTAGACCAAAACCATTTCATTATTTAATACAAACCTAAATTTGAAGAGCCAAGCATGGTGGCGCACGCCTGTAATCCCAGCCCTCTGGAGGCTGAGGCAGAAGCATTACTGCAGGTTCGAGGCCAATCTGGGCTACATAGTAAGTTCAAGGCCCACCTGAACTACATAGCACAAGACCTTGTCTCAAAAAAAAAAAACAAAAAAAACCCAAAAAACACACAAGTCTATATTTGTAGTTTCTAAAACACTGGTCCACAGACCACTGTCATGTTGTATGTGTACCATTGAAAACAAAAGGCCAAGAGAAACTCTACATTTCCATGTGTTTTTGTTTTTGCTTTTTGTATGCCAAGCTGGGCTTGAGCTCACGGTGATCCTCCTGCCTCAGGCTCCCAAATGCTGGGATTACAGGCGTGCACCACCATGTCCAATCTGTTTCATTATCTCATGATTTTTCAGGGCAGGAAATTAGTCAAGACAAGTCACTCGTGTTCCCCATGACATCAGCTAGGGCCACTTGGTTGTGTCCACTTGGCTTTACTCAGAGGCCTCCAGCCTTGGACAAGTGTGTGGAAAGTGGCTTCATTTGGGTCCCTCTCTGCCTCCTTGCAGTTCCAATGTGACTGTTCCAACAGAGCATACTGGTGGCTCAGGACTCCAAGAAACGACACTCCCTTAAACCAAGAAGTAGAAATTACCAGTCTGAGTTATGTGAGTTCAGAAACTAGTGCAGTCTCATTTCTGCAGTATCCTGTGGGTCAAAGTACTCACAGGGCCCGCCCAAACCCCAGAGAAGACACAGACCCCACCCGTCACTGGTGGGATTATCAGAGAATTTATGGCCATTTTTAATCTGTCCCAGTCTGCCCTCTGGCCTCGTATAATTATATTCCTCTCACATGCAAAGTGCACGCACATCTTCAAGGACCTACCTAGCAAAACTCAGCCCATTCACACATCACATTCAGGACGAATGTGTGTCACCTCCGCACGGGAGTAAGTGGCAGGGGGGATGTGGGCTGCAGATGACGCTCCAAGGATGCAGCTTCTCCAGTTTTATTCCTTTCAGACTGAAGACCTCTGAACTGGAAAGATAAACTATCTGCCTTTCCACACCCAATTACAAGGGTGGGACAAGTATAAAATAATGGAAACAGTCACTCCTTTCCAAGAGAATGGTGGTAGGGAACAAACACATAACACTTTCTGGTGCACACAAACTCTGAAATCTACCCAGTCACATACCTATACTCCCCCAGCTACTTAGGAGTCCAAAGCAAGAGGGTCACACCAGGCATGGTAGCCCACACCTGTAGTCCCAGCACTGGGGAGGTTGAAGCAAGAGGATCACCATGAGTTTGAGGCCAGCCTGGGCTGCATAGTGAGTTCAAGGCCAGCCCGAACACACAGTGAGATCCAGTCTCAACGAACAAAAAAAAGGATGTTCACTTGAGACCATACATTTGAGGAGTGTCTGCAAAACACGGCCAGGCTCTCATCTCAAAACAAAACAAAACAAAACAAAACAAAAGAAACAAAAGAAACCACAGCAAACAAATTCTGAAGTTTAGCATATTTGCCAATTCTTTAATTAAGGCCTAGTTCTGCTCCCTGGGAATGATCATCTGTGACTTTGATTCTGCCGCTTCTACATCATCCTAACTTCCGTCACAAATAGCTCATTTTTATAGCTGTGTGCCCTCACCTGTGCTGAGGACCGAACCCCTGGCCTTGTGCATTCTTGGCAAGCACTCCACCACCGAGCGAGGCCCCCCACTCAGGATGGTATGTTTCTTTATATTTTTGAGACAAGGTCTCCCTATCTTGCCCAGGCTGGTCTCAATCTCCCGGACTCCAGTGATCTTCCTGCTTCTGCCTCCTGAATATCTGGGACTACAAGTGTACGCCATTGTGCCTGGTTTACAGCTAAGTACTTTTTTTTTTAACTTTATTTTAATGGTACATTTTCAATATACATATTGATAACATTCATCATTGGGGATTTGTACCTGTACATGATATACCTTGTTGCTTCTTTTTTTCCCATTCCCCTCCCCTCACCTCCTCCTCCCTCCCTATTTACAAAAGCTTTGTTTCCATTTTTTCCTTCCATTTCTT
>PVJO010034190.1:0-11235 GCA_004026905.1 Hystrix cristata | reverse complement strand
TGATTAATCCCCACTCAGATAACTGCAGCACAGTTGGGATAGAACAGGGACCAGAAACTCACACTGTGGAAGGTGGGGGCTGAGTGCGAGGGCAGCACCATGGTGTCCTGAGCCTCCCAGGTCCAGCTGGGCTCCCGCAGAAAAACCACGTCTGCAGAGGGACGAGTCATCACTTCAGAAGCAAAGAGACCTAAGGCCTGCCTGGCTCCCCTGGCCTGACAGAACCAGCCTCTGCCTGGGGGAGCCAGAAATTTCTCCTCCTCCTTCCTAGGAGCTCCCAGATCCCAGGTACCAGGAGGCAGCACCCCTGAGGTAACAGGGGTTCGAATGCGTGCTAACCAGCCCCATTCCATCCCCACTCCCCACCATCTCCCCTGCTTCTCCTCTAGCTTCTCCTCAACCCTCCTGCCCACAATACACCCACTTCCTACCTCCCTCTGACAACATGAATTGGAACCAGAATGTGCCTCCTACTAAGGTTATGATGAGTATATTTTTGGTCCTAAGGAAGGCTTTATAGAGTCCCCAGGGAATGGGAGTGGGTGGGGAAACCATATTCCTGCAACTTAGATTACCAAAAGAGAAAGTCGTCAAGAGAAAGCGGGCCTCCTTTTGAGCCATTAAAATGTTAGCCTTCGCGCCTACCTGAAGGAAGACAGATCCCCAGCTTCCTTTCCTTGCTTCTATACAAGGCTCTGAGGTTGAGAGCGCACTCTAAGTCTGAGGCCCCAGTCCCTAAGGACAGCGCTGACGATCGACCCTAGATGGTCCCGTTGGCAAAGCTGACTTGGAAGATTCGGGGTACCTGAAGCCTAGTAGGACGGCAATACTGGGTCACCAGGAGATGGTCACTATGTGACACTGAGCCTCCCCGCACAGTCTGTGGGAATCGCCGAAGGACGTAGACCGAGACTTTATCAGGCTAACAATGCATACTTATGAACTGCTTGCCTGCTCCCTCTAGATGCCAAAAATGATTTGAAAGGTGTCCACTACAAACTGGATGTGAGGTGTGGTGTCCATACCTAACCTTCTCCTACCTCCAGTGACCTGACCACAAACAAGTGAAGAAGACGCCAGGGTTGAGTTTGCCTCAGAAAGCTTAGGGCTGTTCTCAGCGGTGGTATTTAGTGAGTGCCCACTATCTGCTAGCCAGACATGGCTGTCCTCTTGTGTCAGATATGACTCCCTCTGCTGGCCTTCAGGGTTTATGTGGCTTTGCTGAGCTGGGCTTGACAGGCACCAAGGCCAACATTTCCAAAAAGAGTCAGTAGGAGAACCATCTGGATACTACACGTCACTGGGGGTCCAGGTGCAGCCCACAGATGGAGTCAGCCAACCCCTGGCCTCCAGGCCCTGCACCGTCCTCCCTGAGAAAGACACTGTTAAAGGCAGTGTGCTCCCTTCCACGCTGCAAGCCGGGGGCTGCAATGGTGCCTTGTTCTAAGCCTCCAGGCTTACAAGTTCTAAGAAATGCAAAGCTATTCAAAGCTTGTGCATGAACAATGAACAAGTGAGTAAGAAAAGAATACAACTGTGTTTTTGGAGACTAACAAGTGTTTATGAGAGGCGAATGCACATGAGCTTATTCAGAAGGGCAGCACACAAGCTCCCAGAGACCTGCACGGGGAGCCCCTAGAAAGGTGCACACAGACTTCCAGAGAGCTGCACATGGATCACAGGGAGATCTGCACTCAGGTTCCCACTGGGATGGACACAGGCTCCCGGACAACTGTATACAGGGTCACCTGGAGAGGTGCCCATGGACTGACATGGAGGGATATTCATGGGGCTCACATGGGGGAAGAACATGCGGTTTATACGGAGAGATACAGACGGGTTCGCATGGGGATACACATCGGAGAGACACACACTTCCATGCGGAGTTCCCCAGGCGGGGCCCATGTAGGGATGCGTGGAGCGTCACACGGAGACGCACATGAGGGTTGCATGGAGAGACCCACACAGACTCACACAGGAGACACGTGTTGCTTCTCACATGGAGAAATGTGCTTGGGCTCATGTGGAGAGGCCTGAGAAGCCCTCTCACTCAACTTCCCCGTTACAGGAGGGACACTGAGCCAGTGAAGCTGCCATCCCACAGCAGCCTCCCTGGCCATTCAGCGCACTGCTGTATCTGGAGACCAGCATCTATGGAACAAAATGCAGTGTTTCCAGCCTTTTTTATATTAAATGAAACTATTGTGGTTTTCCTCAGGGATGTTTCCAAATTTTGTGCAAACAGTACAAGCAACACTGAAGCTTTAGGGTCAATTCTCTAGGGGCTGCCAGTTAGCTGACAAAGAAGTAGCAGGTGGTGATTTGAGAAGAATAATTCACCCGGAAGCCAGACATGTGCCTCCCAGGGCTGGGACCCCGCCCTGAGTACTGACCTGCTGCTTCCCGTTCCCACCTGCCTGGGTAAGACCCCACCCCTGAGCCCCATGCAGTGAGGCCCCACGCTCCCAGCTTTCTTCTTGATGTGTGCGCTCAATATCATCGTACTGCCCACACACCTGTCTTTCTCCCCTCCCAAGGCGTTAGCCAGGGAGAGTAGACTGACTCTGCGTGGCTTGCTACTTTAGTGCCTAGAACAAAGCCTGGAATGTGATAGGTGCTCAGTCAATGTAGTATAAATAAAACGAGTTAATAAACATGTGCCTAACTGTGGCTATGGCTCTGTCTTGTTTCCAAAAGGCTGAACTAAAGGACATTAATGTGACATTTTGGAAATCCTGGTGGGTTCTCAGAAAACAGCAGTTCTGACTCCTGTAATTCATTATTGTTCCTGGAAGAACAACTGTGGAATGAATGGACTAACACTGAGAGGACATGTGTTCATTTCTCTGCAGTCTTGCCACAGGTGAGATATTTTCCTGACACCCAGACTTTAGAAAGTCCACCTGGCCCACCATGAGATGAGGGGGACCCCTCCGTGACCCCCTCCTCTCTGAGCACCAACTCCAGCGGAGCCAGTAGTACCAGTATGCAGCTGTCATTTGTCATATGATTCCCGAGACTCCTTCCAAGCGCATATTTGCAAATGACTCAAAGGTGATGGAAAAGGACACTATACCACAGTCTTTCCTTTTCCTGACAAAACGTCATGAAAACAAATGCAATCAGTGACGATGCTCTTTGAGATCACTCTGTGTGTGTGTGGTGTGTCAACTACAAAGCCACCTGGGATACATAAGTAATGTCAGCGACTCCAAGGCTCCTGCTTTTATTTAAACTACAGAACATTCTTTTGTGGATCCTCCATAAACAATCACTGGGCTTTGGGTTTCCTCCCTATGGTGTCCCATAGGCTACAGATGCCCTGAGAGAGAAATCGAGTCACCCCACCCCTCTCCTCAGAGGTCCCACTGGAGGGCACTTTATCCAGATGACCACAAGTGGAGGCCATGATGCTGGTTATCTGCACAGACCCAAGGACCCACAAGGTAAAATCTACATTTAACAAAGCCACTTTGCCAAGCCAGTCACACAGCCACCCAGAAACTGCTAGGTCCAAACATTCAGAAGGTAATAGGATCATTTCTATGAGTTTTAAACCACATTTCAGGATAAATAGGAAAGCAAGCATCAAAATATCCAACTTACACAGAAGCAGAATCCTAATTATATTATTAGACCTAGACGTTTGGCCTAAATCTTATGTCCAAGTCTTAGCAACTTCATACAGCGATCAGTCTTTGCATCAGAGAGAGCTGCACCCTTTTCTACCTCCTCTCATAGCCTTCCACCTACCCACACACACACACTGTCCACTCTAAAATCCCTGTACTGATGACAGACTCTTTGATAATGCAGCGTGGAGGCGAGGACTAGAAAATTGTTATCTTGTTATCCTGCCAGTACCCGAGGGACAGGAGAAAATACTTTCCAGCCTTTGCATCCTTGAAATGCTAAGACTTGATGTGCAATTAATCAGGGCTGAGTACAAGTGTGTGACAGAACCGCGTGGCAGAAGACCGGCAAGGCCACTGCGCAAAACCATAAATAGCATGCTTATTTCTGATGATTTGAATGCAGAACAAAGGATATCTTGGGAATAACTGCCCAGTTCCAAAACCACATTCCTGAGGGGCAAGGCCTGAATTTAATGAGATGATGTGAAATGTGTGTGTATAGTATGTAAAAGGTCTAGAATGCACTCCATTGTTTCCTTGAGAATAGTTTGGGTTTGTATTGCTAATTGATAACATTTTCAGTGAAGTGGGGTGTGTGTCTAAGCAAATACCTATAGTGAAAAAAAATTCTCTGGAAAGGAATACTATTAAGTTTTAGCATGCAGGACTTGAATGTAGGCACTGAATTAAGAGATTGTCTTGGGGATTCGGACAGCCACAATTACGCAAGGATAATTTCCTTTCTCCCAGTACCAACCTCTGAGTGCAGTCATCTAACGGAGGTCCACAGAGAATAATCTGGAAACTAGGAGGCCACAGGGACCTCCAGTACACAAACATTAAGACATAAAAACAAACTCAGTCAGTGCAAAAAGAAAAATTAAATTACCTTTAGGAGTGTTGCAAGGCCATGTAGGGATGCTAAGGAAATCCATACGAGCCTATTGCTACCTTTGCTCACACAGTCTTAATTCCTGGTGAGGCTGAGGGACCGTCTCTTCAAGTCCTTAGACCCACATACGGGTAAGTGTTCAATGAAGAAGAATCGCTGTGTGGTTTCCACAGGAGGCAGAAGAAAACTTCAGGGAAGACAACAGTTAACAAACTAAGAGAGACGACAGCTTAAATTTGAATTTGGAGAGCACCTTGTAAATTGTTTGCACAGGTGTGACATTATTTTCACGATAATTTCATGGTCCTCAGCACACGAAGGAAAATAAAACGTGTTAGATGTGGTAATGGGATCATTAATTCTATTACTGGATCAAGGATTGTTTCTGGAACATTCTGTTGCTCCATCAACATGATATATATAATTGAAAATGTTGTGAATCTGCATTTCGTGCCCTACTGAGAAAGACAAGTCAGTAAGACAAAGGGCTTCTAGTTTTCCTAGAAAAAGGATGTTGACCAGGATCAAGAGTGTTTCAGGCACTCTGGTTCATTTATGTAGAATGGCCCCTTGGCCAGAGTGTGGGAAAATGTTTTAGAAACAAATAGTTTCCACTCACTTTGCTGAAAGAGCAGACTCAAGAGCTTTGTCTATAATACTTATTTCTGAAAGCAACAAAAAAATAAGCATGTATCAGCCCAAAAGCACTAAGCTTCTTTAAACCGATTGCTATCATTTCATCAGCCCAGCTGAATCAGCTCAGTTTAAGCGGCAACGCTCTGGAAGTGGAAAAAGGGGTGATAGATTAAAGGTGCTCCATCGCAGAGACACGGGAGGACCCCCCCTTCCCTCTGCGATCACATTTCATCACTTTCCGTGTTTGCAGTTTTCCAAACATGGAAAGATGAGGAGGCCATCGAACGGATTCACAGTCAAGAGATTCAAGATTCTCCCTTCATCCTGAAAAATATTCCGCACTGTCAATCTGTAAAGAGAATTACAGCTCCACCACCAACCGGCCCTAAGCAAGAGTGCCTGGGTGGCTAAAATTAAATGCCTGTGAAAAGTCCCGCTCTGCACTCCAGCATCCATCTGCCTGGGCCTCCCTGGCTTCCCCATTTGTCTTTATTTTCATTCAGAGCCGTCCAGGTGCTGCCTTTCCCTCAAGACACACTGCCTCACAGTCCTGAGTAGGTATGTGTTGTCCTTGCCTCCCAAGGAGCTGCCTGTGGGAAAGAAATTGCTTATTGATTTTCCTTTCTGTGGAGCTGTGTCTTTGGATGGTTTCTTGAACTGGGTCAGCGACGCATAGAGCTTGAGCGTGGGAATTCGGACAGTGCACGTCACTGGGCTGTGTCACCGCTTTCCGCCCTTTGGGTAAAACAAAGAAAAGAGTAAGTAAGCAGATAGACGCTCCTCAAGGGGAAGGGGATCAAGAGATGGAGGGAGGAAGGAGACGGGAAAGAGGATGACAGAAGGGAGTGAGATGTGCTAGGTACATGTACTGACTCCATACAAGGACTGTAAAAATTACATAATGCAAACACGTACTAATAAAAAAAAATTAAGTTGAAATCGACAGAAAAGAAGTTGAAAGAATGAGCAAAAAGTAACATTTTCCCATTGGAACAGGTGAAATAGCCTGGTTTGAATTTTGCTATGCTCCTTTACCCTAAAAACAGGTTTGCTTGGGATGGAGTTGGAATGGGACTAAAGTCTCTTTGGCGTTGCTATAACAGAATACCTGAGATAGGGTCATTTGTAATACACAAAAATCTACTTCTTAAGGTTCTGGAGGATGGGAAGTCCCTTTCTGAGGAGTCAGTATGTGGCGAGGGGCTTCGTGCTGTGTTATCCCATGGCAGAGGGCACAAGAGAGCAGGAGAGAGCGAGACATTAAAGGCACTTTCATAACAAACCACTCCCACCAAAGGAACCCACGCTTCTCAAACATGAATCCATTCCCAAGGGCAGACCCTGGAGATACAGCACCCCTCCAAGGTACCACCTCTCAGTCTTGTTCCACTGGAGATTAAGTTTCCAAAGCATGGACTTTGGGGGACACATTTAAACCATAGCAGATGGCTCCCCTGAAAGACAGGCACAGCCTGGGCCAGTACAGACAGCCGGAATGGATGAGATAAGCACAATCAGGATGAAGCTCCAGGAGTGTGAGGCATAGCAGGATGCAAAATGGGGGTGGGCCAGGCACGGTGGTGCACACCTGTAACCCTGCACTCTGGGAGGCCGAGGCAGGAGGAGCGCAAGTTTGAGCTCAGACTGGGCAACTTAGTGACTTAGCAAGACTGTGTCTCAAACTTTACAGAAGGGTAAGGATGTTACTCAGTCAGAAAGCCATGGGTTCAAATTTTAGTACCACAAAAATGGGAAGGCGGTGAAGAAATCAAAGAGGAAGAATCCTTTCTGCTAGGACAGTTCATTCTGTCCCCAGAGTCTGGCCTACTGTGACCCGAGTGACAAATCTGGCCCAGTAGCTGCTTTTACAAACAAGCTCCTCCTGGAGCACAGCACACTCCCTCTCTACGTATCGCTTAGCAATTCTCTTGCACTATGGCTGAGTGCAGGGGTTGCAGCAAAGACTGCATGAACTGCAAAGCTGAAAATGTTCACCATCTGGCTCTTCGAGAGTGTGCGAGCCCCTGCTGCAGCCTAGAAAGGGCTGCTGGGCTTTCCTGACAGACACTGTGTGGACTGGGAGAGGGGGAGGCTGAGCCAAGTCCCTCACACCCCCTGCCATCTGCCCCTGCCCATCCTCAGCCTCTCATGGCTGCCCAACAAGCCCACCTCAGTAGGAGCAAGAGGCTCACTGCTTTTGTGTTGATGAATCAAGAGCAGCCCAATGAGGACGAGCCACGGCTGTGTATGCTGAGCTTGCAGCAGCAGGGAACCAGGCACCATCGCAAGCAGAGGAGTGGGAAAGCTTTTATGGGTGACTGGAAGGCATCACAGTGTCCTGGCTGGAGGCTGGAGGTGGGGCCAAGCCACCAATGGGCTAACCAGAAACGTGGCATCCTGGGGGACAGGGCAGCAGAGTGGGTTTGGCTGTCTCAGGTTGGGCCTAAATTGGAAATGAGAACAAAACCCAGGGAAGCTGGCTACACGGGGCCAATTGTTACTGTGGCCATTGTCTGACTTCCAGAAATGTCACTAGAGATGGTGATCTGGCTGTTGCGGGTCTGATTTAGAGGGAGTGGCAGGCTGGCTGGGGGCCAGCTCTGCTCACAGGTGGTCACACGTCTGTGTCCTCAGTCTCCCACTCCTTCAGCCCGGGTCTCTGCTGCTGAAGGCTGGAAAAGAATGTGACAGCCTCCTGCCCAGCACATGCCACTAGGGGACCGCTGGCATCCACACCCACCCTTCCTCCAGCAGTCTGTGACATTCTGGGAGCCATTTCTGAGACCACCCAAGCAAAGGTGTGTGCTGTTTTCTTTAGCTGCCAAGGGTGCTAGACCTGCGAATGTGGCTGGAAATCTCCACATAGCTGTGCTGCTTTCTCCACTCGCCACAGAGGAATTCTGTTTATGGAGTCTGTAATTGTGGTCCAAGAACCCCGACAAGTCTCTACCCTCAGTCTCTTCCCCGAGGTCACCGCGGTTCCTCAGGCGGCACACCAGGGTTACAGGAGCAGAGTCTGGTGTATCCCCTGCCAACCTTCCAGTAGCCCGTAAGGCCAACATTTGCTGGGCTTTCCACAGCCATAAAATGCCTATTGTTGTCCAGTTTGGTCTAAGGGTGTGATCCAAAACTACGATGAATGTTTACATTAAAGATGTATTACGGTAGAAGATACAATGCCGTTAATCACCCACAAAATGTTCCCTCTCCCTTTGAACACACTGATCCCGTCATCCCACCACTTTAAGAGCAGTTCTGGAGGTCCACTTTCATAAGCATCTCTATGAGCTGTGAGAAAAAATACAATGAATGCCGCTGCCGAGTGCCGTCCAATGGAAAGGCAGGCTAGCAAAAACATTAGTGTGTCCTCGTTCATTTTACTCACAGCATCTGGCACTGTGAGACTTCTGGCTCTTCCCAAAAATCAAAATGATCGTGAAAGGCAAACATTTTGAATAGATTCAGGACATCCAGGCAGCCATACAGCACAGCTAAAGACACTCACGAAAGAGGACTTCTAGAACCGCTTCGGAAAGTGGCAAGAGCGGTGGGATGAGGGTGTCCAAAGTGAGGGGCAGCATTATGAGGGGGATCATCGGCATGCGTCTTTCCTGTAATAAATTTAAAAACTTTTATTCACCATATCTTTAATCACCGCCTGCATGCCCCATGAGCTGCCCTTGCCGCTGTAATTTGCTTCATAAGGGGCTGCTCTGCAACAGTCCTAAACCACGTCTGCCCCTGCTTGTGTCCAGCGTCACTCAGAAGAAAAGCCCCTGGATCAAAGATGAAAGGAGGAGGAGGAATGGACACTGAAATTGACAGTAAAATTAGCACTGGCCTCTTCCCATACAAGCCCCAAAAGGACTCAGTGGTTCTCCTCAACACCCAGAAGCCAGGCCCTAGCTTGTGGCCTTTCCACCCCACACAGCTGCAGAGGTCCCCAGCAGATGTTCACGGGCCTGTTCCCTAAGTGAATGGTCCCATAGAACACTGGGCCCCGCGAACTTCTTAGCATCCCACCTGAGACCAAGGCGGTCCAGGCAGCCCCTCAGGCAGACATTCACCTGCAAGGATACAAGCTGTATGTCAGGAGGAAACTGAGTCAGATAGCAGGTTACACTCAACGACCCCAGAGGCTAACAGGGACACCTTGTCGTTGTTCCCTTTGACTTCTGTCCAGGGTTCCCGCTGGGATCTCACTGGCCTGACCATCGAGTCCCATCCTTCTCACCATCTCACGTGACCATGTGACTATCCCCACTCTCCCCACACTCCCCTTCAGCACAGAGCACACTGGGAAGCTGGGGAGGCAGACAGTCGTTGGTGATACTGACTTTGTTGAGTAATTGTAATAAAAACCAGCTTAACCCTCTTTTTCGAAACCATACCTTGATTTCATGCAATATGCTCTGCTCTATAAAGCTTATAATAATCTTTGAACAAATATTTTAAAAAGTAATGTTTCTGGCTACTCCATGTGTCTATATTAAGCTCTTGCCACATTTCAGAGCTCATCAGAGAAGTAAACACCCTTCTGATGCAAATCAGGTTCTGCACAGCGTTGAGAATGAGAAAGAAGAGAAAGAACGAAGGGGATATTGAGTCACAAGCTTTTCTAAACATGAAATAAAGGGGTAAACAAAGAAAACTGGTCATTAGGAAAGTCTTGAGGGACTCCATATTCCCTACTGGCGACATGCAATACGCCTTTAAATTTTTTTTCTTCCAGGTTTTACTACATGGAAAAACACATCCTGCCGAAGTGGATGAGCAGGATTGGCCAGCGCCACCACTTCAGCCCCAACCTTGGCCAGCCCGAGGCCACCTTCAACTGAGACACAGATCTGCTGCCAGCTGGCACCATGCTCTGCAGTAAGATAGTCAAGGTGGATTACAAATGAGACAATGATAAGAAAGAGAACAGCACCGAATTTCATCTCAGACTTTTATTTTTACGAACCACTCTAATGTAATTATATGCTACACAGGTTGACGCTAAACTCAAGTTTTAAAATTAAGATTAGCCTTTATAATAAGACGACCTGCTGATCCCTGGTCCTACTCTTCACACGGTGCATCAAGGCTGGTGGCTGGTGGATCCGGCTACTGCCTCTTGGTGGTGATGTGGCTTAACTGCAGGAACCAGCTTTTCTTTTTTGTTAGTGGATATTAATTTACATAACATTGGTTTACACTGGCACATTTTCATACATGCATACAACTTCCTTTGAGCACATCCATCCCCCAGGGCCTTCCCTGCCCTCCTCTCCTCCTGATTCCTTTCCTCTTTAACTGTCTTCCTTCTATTTTCATACCATCTTTTTTTTCTCCTCTAGATTCCAGACATAAGAGAAAACATGTGATACTTGTCTTTCTGTGACTGGCTTATTTTGTTTAGCATGACGATCTCCATTTCCAGCCACTTTCTTTAGTTGCAGGAATGGTTTTTTTAATGGTTCTGCTTTGAAATATGAGACACGAGGTGATAAATGCTGCAACATTGAGAAATACAGACCTGACGTCTTTGGCGGATAGGTGTGACCAACCACCCATCGCTGTCCTTGGAGAGAGCCTGCCGTGGACTAGTGCTGACCAAGGAGACAAAATTACTACCTTGCAAATGGAGTTTCATTAATATGCAAATTCAAATTATTCAAACCAAATTATCAACTATCATTGATAAAAATTTGTCACAGATAAAAAAAAAGAATCCATGGCATAATCAGGTGCAGTTAACATGTGCAGCTTTTCTTTTGCCCGGAAATGTAATAATGGAAGCCTAAGGCAGCCTGGCGTCCCATGTGGACTAGGAAGCTTTGTACCTAACTGAATTTCTCTGTAACTTGTTTAGGAGGCTGAGTAAGTCAGCCTTGCCCAATTGCCCAAGTTTTCCACCCTGACACTTTTGGTCATTAAAAAAATAACCTCCAGAAAGCTTCATGCCAAGTGTCTGACCCGATTCTACTTTGCACACTTCAAGATTCAAATTAAAATCCAACTGTCTTCATAACAGCTTCTTCTGCTGCGCAGAAAAAGTGATTTCTCCTTCTATTAGATCAGTAAAAATGA
>PVJO010034189.1:0-11247 GCA_004026905.1 Hystrix cristata | reverse complement strand
CCATGGAAGGGGGTCCTGTGTCTTTCTTGGCCTGAATTTAAACTTCTCAGGTGTTCTCTTTGTAGCCTGCACCCTCTCTATGTCTGTCTCTCATGGCTGTCTCTCACCTAGTCACTGTGGGCAGGTTACACTGGGAACCCAGAAGTGAAGTTGTTTTTCAGTTGTTCTGAGTCTCAGACTTAAACGATCAATCCCTTGCCCAAAAGGTGCCTGATGAAGTGCTCTTCCCCACATGACCCCAGTAGGATGGACACTGCATTGAATTCCCTCTCTGGCTACTGCCTGCCATATGGAAGGAGTCATCTTGGAGCAAAACTCCAAGGTGCTTTTGCAGTTCACAACAGCTGTGGGCTTCTCCTGGGGTCAGAGGTACTGGACCTGTCTGTTGTTCATCTCTTTAGCTTCCAGCCAGGGAGGTTTATTTTGTGTCTGCACTGGGCAGGCTCCCCTTCCTGGGAACCAGGGTAAGCTTCCAGACTGCTTTGTTCTTTTCTGTGTTGTGGTCTGTTGCTCCAAGTTCTCTGTAGCTTCTAATTTTCCTGTCAGCTCCCAGTTCCTGGAGATCTACTTCTTTTCTCTTTGCCAAGTTGTTACTTTCCAGGTGTCTGGATTCTGGGTCTTAGAGAGGCTGAATTTTGCTGTTGATTGCTACTTTGCCATTTTGGTTCCTCCAGGTGTTTTTTTTTTTTCTTTATTGATTTTTAGCTATAAGGATCCTTACATGAGACCTGAGACCTCGGTGTTTTATTAATCTACCAATGCTTCTATGGAAACCTGCTGACCTCCACTGAAAACTACTGAATTTCGGACTTATAATGCTACTTTTTATAATGCTACTTTTTAAAAAATCCATATATCTTTTATTTCTTAGTATCATAGGGCTTTAAAATATATTATTCATTTTGTTTATCTTTTATTTAATTTTAGTGTATTGCCAGTTAATATTGTCAATTTGAATAGGTTAAGATACTCCTGAGGGAAGCTTTTAATCATCAGTGAATTAATCTACTGATACTCATAGCTGAATGTGGTGCGAGTGGTGGAGCCCAGTTAGAGGAGGCGGGTCACTGGGGGCATCATTTGGAGGGTATATTCTCTTTCTAGTCCTCCTCCCTGGTGCTTTGTCTGCTTCCAGCTACCATGAAGTTTGCAGCTTTGTTTCACCATGCCATTTTACTTTGTTTTTCCTTGGAAGCCAGCTGACCATGACTGAATCCTCTGAAGCTGTGAGCCAAATTAAACTTCTTAAGGTTATGGGTGTTGAGTATTTTGTGTTAGCAATGGAAAGGTGACTAATGCAGTGTGTTTGTCATTTACCCTTTTGTTATCAACATAGTTAGAGATAACGCTATTGACTGGGTATGGGTCCATTGATTTTCAGCATTTTCATCAATGAGTGGAGTTATAGTGGCCTCATTCTTTATGTACTGATCACAAAGAGGTCCTTGAATTAGAATGAAAGTTTACTGATGATAGTCTAATTTCCAATGAGGTTTACTTACATATTAATATTTTGGGAAGAAAAACATATACCCCCAAATGTATGACACAGAATAATTATTTTAAGCTTAAATATGATAAAAACTAATTGTATTTCTATCTTAAGTATGGCTGAAAAGAGCGTGTTCTCAGAGAGAGAATATTGGGGAACGTGATGGCAAAAAATGAAAATTCACATTCAGGTTCCCCGAACTGATGAGTATTTACTTGATTTGTTTATAGTTATGACTCCTTATTTTAATAAGTACATTAAGTTCTGAGAAAATGAAACAGAGCAGAAAAGAGGCCATATATAAGACAGACTCGAAGAAATGGGATTTTAAGTGAAAAAACAATTCCAGTGGCGACTTGCCATGTTTAACGGAAATCTCTTTAAAAACCCCGGTCTGGGACCAGCATAAAGAATTTGACACACTGGTCGTGTTTTGAGCCTTTCCAGGAAGTTAACACCTAGAACACACATGTGATTGTGATACTGTACCGAAAGCTCTATGCTCTTATTTGACGAGGCTGTGCAGAGCTCCATGCCTGTGGATGGCTAGTAAATGGAATGTTGGCTGACTCTGCTGTAAGCATAGTGAAGCTAGGGAGACATGGTGGAGCTGGGAGGGGATTGGCGGCTCTGTGGCACATGCGCTCCTGGAGAAGAGGTTTCTTAATGGGAGGTTATGGCTGCTGTGGGAGAAGTCACAAATTTTGGGTGGTCAGTTAATGGAGAAAAGAACCTAAATGTACTGCGCTAAGGCAGTGGACCAGAGGCAGGTGGCAAATATCCTTAATATATACAGAAAAATCCCTACTCTCCTTCTCCTTCTTTAAGTGGAGACCAAAAGTCTCTCTAAAGGAGTAAAATTATTTGCATAGGATCTAATCACTGCCTCTGTTTTATAGTGATTCTTTCGTTTATTCACTCAATGAGTATTTACTGGGTACATACCATGTGCCACACCATGTGCTGAGCTGTAGAGACAGAATGGTAAAGAAGGTGAACTGCCCTGTCCTGCCCTGTTTTCTGTGGTTTCCTCTCCCTACTCTATACTTGAGCAACAAAATATGAGGTTCCTAATAACAAACTCATGTCTTCCATATCCTGTCTATGTGGATGCTCACAGCAGCCAAACAATTATGACACCTTTTAAAAATCTTTACTAAATTCAGGATACAAATATCAACATTAAAAAATCCATAGCTTTTCTATACACCAATGATAAACTAGCTGAGAAAGAAATCAGGAAAATAAATCCATTCACAGTCACATCAAACAAATGAATCAATGAAGAAATGAACGAACAAATTGATCAGCCTGTAACCAACGTAACCAGGGATGCAAAAGTCCTCTAAAATGAAAATTATAAAACACTGAAGAAAGAAATTGAAAAAAAAAAAACACACCAGAGGATGGAAAGATCTTCTGTATTAATGGATTGGCAGATTTAATATTGTTGAAATGGCCATAGTACCAAAAGTGATCTACAGATTCAATGCAACACCCATCAAAATTCCAGTGGCATCCTTCAAAGAGCTAGAAAAAACAATCCTAAAATTCATATGGGAATAAAAAAAACTCAGAATATCCAAAGCAATCCTAAACAAAAAGAGCAAGGCTGGAAATACCATAATTTATATTATAAAGCAACAAAATAACATGGTATTGGCACAAAAATAGATAGATAGGCCAGTGGAATAGACTAGAATAAAGAATAGAACAGAATAGACTAGAGGACACAGAAACAAACCCACAAAACTATGGCCATCTGATTCTTGACAAATGGGCCAAAACATATGTTGGAGAATAGCCTGTTTGACAAATGGCGCTGGGAAAGCTGGATATTCATATGCAGAAGACTGAAACTAGATCCCTATCTCTCACCCTGTGCAAAAATCAATTCAAAATGGACCAAAGACTTAGGTAAAGGCCTGAAAATTCGAAACTGCTGGAAGAAAACACGGGGAAACACGAAGTCATAGGCAAAGACTTCCTGAGTAGGGCTCCAACAGCACAGGAGATAATTGCAAGAATGAACCAATGGGGCATCAAATTAAAAACATGCTGCACAGCAAGGAAAACAACTAACAGAATAAAGAGACAGCCTACAGAACGGGAGAAAATTTTTGCCGGTTAATTTTCTGACAGAGGATTAATATCTAGAACATATAAAGATCTCAAAAAATTTAACACCAAGAAAACAATAGCCCAATCAATACATGCGCAATGAATTGAACGGAGACTTCTCAAAAGAAATATAAGTGGCCAATAAGTAAATGAAATATATGTCCAAGATTTTTAGCTTTTAGGGAAATTCACATCAAAAACTACACTGAGATTCTCTTTCATCTCAGTTCAAATAGCTGTTAGTGAGAATACAAAAAACAAGAAATTCTAGTAAGGATGCAGGAGAAAAGGGACACTCATTGCTGGGGGAGTGTAAATTAGTATAGCCACTCTGGAAATCAGTATGGAGGTTCTTCAAAGAATAAAAATAGAGCTACCACATGACCCAGGTAAACCACTCCTTATACCGGAAGGAATTAAAGCCAGTATATTATAGTGATACCTGTGTAGCTAAGTTTATTGTGTGGCACAGTTCACAAAAGCCAGGATATGGAAGCAGCCTAGGTGTATCTCAACAGATGAATAAAGAAAATGTGTTATATATACACACAATGGAGAGTTCTTCAATCATAAAGAAGAAAATCATGTCATTTTTCAGGAAAATAGAACTGCAGATCGTCTTGTGAAATGAAATATGTGGAATCTAAAAAAAAAAGACATGAAAGTGGAAGGGAGACTATTATTAGACAAAAGGGACGGCACTACGGGAGGAGAAGGGGGGAGGAATGTAAGAGAGAGTAATGGGGAGAAGGATATGACCAAAATATATTATATTCATGTGTGAAAATACCATACTGAAACCTAATAATTTGTAATGTTAACAAGCACTAATAAAATATATTTAAAAGCTTCACTGAAATGAAACATGAGAAGAAAGGGAGGGAGGCAGAGGTGTGGTTAGAGAGAACTGAGATAGGATTACTGATCATCTAAATTAGTCCTGAAGAAATTAGACCACACAAAACAGGCATCAGGTAGAATGCTGTGCTCTATCCTCAGCCTAAGGAGGGCTACAGAAATAGGTAAGGGGCTGTATAAATGCTCAGAGGCCCAAGCAGGAGAGCTAAAATAGTTCAGAAAAAATACCCAAATCAGATAATCGGATAGCTAAAGAATCACTGATTGAAAGGAACACAAAGAAGAAGCACTTTCATCTAAATGTAATTAATTGAAAAATCTTGTTGCTATAGTTTATACAAAAGTTTGGAAGGTAGGCACTTCCAACAAGATGTTATTGTGGTTTTGAATAAAGGCTGCAGAAGGCAGGGCTAATGGACAGAAACAGTATTGAATTACATCATGGTTCCAAAACTCCATTGTCACAATTAAAATTTTTTTTTCCTAATGCAACTCACTATCTTCTTTAAATAGAGTTTAAGAAACTTGCCCTAGGCAATATTTTTGAACTTTCAGATTTGACATATGAATGACCCTTTTTTGAATATATATGAAAAACATAATGATTTGATAAAGTCCTTATATACCACCTGAAACAGTTTCACTTTTAAAATGCGTTATACATATTCATATTTTGGGAATCAATCTGGAGGAGGAGCCTGGATAATTACTCTGGCCAAGTTCTGAAGTCGAAGACGTTTGCACACAACCTCTCCCATCTTCCAAAGCGAAATATCAGGGATAATTTGGTGTGACTCCCAAGCGAGGCTCTGCAGTAGGTGCTCTGAACAATGATGCAGTCCAAGGTGGAGAAGTATTGCTAGACATGCAGCTTCAAGCTTGGATCAAACACAGCAGCAACATTATTCTTCCTGAGGCTAGTGAGAACTGATGGATTAATGTTTATGGGGAGAATGAACTTTCCAAGTGTCTACTGTAGTTCTCAACCCTTTGTAGGGAAGTAAACAACTGAGGAGACCACTTGGGAGCTTCTGCTAGAGAGGCTGATGGGGAGTCTGGGTTTCCTGGTGGCCTCTGGAGGCCCTGGCAGCAGCTTCAAGCCTCTGTGGTGACAGCCATCTCCCCTCAGTCTAATCCAAAACTCCAGATGTTGTGGGGAGATGGCTGAAGGAGGGCAGGATGCTAAGATTCTCACATCAACAATGCACAGACGCCTAGCACTTCTGATTGCGTCCCAGAGAATGACACAGGGCTGGCTGTCTCCGAGGCCAATGCATGAGATCATCTGAATTAGCCTCCAGAGGCACTCGGCTGGCAGTGTCTCCGCAGCCTTTGTCAGAGGCTTACTTTTTCTGCAAAAGGAAGAGAAAAATCTCACTCCCTAGATGAGGGAGGTTTTATGTTACTCTCCTGCCATTTTTCTCTCCCCTCTACTGTGTAGCTGAGCTCTTAGAAAACTGGTGTTAAAGCACTTTAGCAAGAAACCAGGCAACTGAAAGCCCCTTCTAACAGCTGTTAGTGGTTGTCGGAGCAGGCAGACACCAGGGCTGGAGGGAAAGGAGCCAAAAATAACTCCACAGCAATATTTTTTTTTCCAGGATTCAATCATTTCTGATGCTGGAAGAAGAGCTTGAGGAACCAAAGCACAGCTGTATGAAACAAGTGGAGGGGCTGGAGGGAGGAGGGCCAGGCCTGTTGTTTCTCAGAGACATCATCATGGAGAAAGAAAGAAACAGGAAAACGTGCAAGACAAAGTTGGGGGATTGATGTCGGAGGCAATATGGACTCAGCCTTGTGCTTGCAGGGGGTGATCTGTTAGTGCCTGGCTCTCACTGGGGCAGCTTTGTCAGATCGACTCTTTTTGGCATGTTTTTGGCGTCTGTTTCCTACTATAGGATTTACAAGTCCTTTCCATGGTCACGGAATGACTGTTTTTCTAGGGACCCCAGCCCCGGATCCCTACTCTTGCCCAAATGGGGCTGCCTACAGAGTTTTTGCTCACCTTGCTTTCTAACAGAGGTTTGTAGTTTTGGGAACTGAAATTTAAAAATTTTTCCTAATATCAGCTTCCATGTCTGTTTTTAAATTGTATTTTCATTGTATCATACATTCTTCCAAGAATTGTAGTGAATGATTTTTTTCTGACTTTTCATTTTTAAAATGATACATATAAAGGAGGAGTTTTTTTTTTCCCTGACATTTTTCCTGTCACTCAATTTGGAAGTATATGTGGTACTTTTAAACCTTCCTATCCATTCTCTGAATGTTTCAAGGTTCCTAGTGACTAAAACCAAATCTTTGAACGACACTTCCATCTGAATTGCATACTTGATCTTTTTGGGTTTGGCAAACAAACTGTTACCCACTTAGAACCCAGACGGAGAGTAGCAGATGATTCAAGCTTCATTAGGAACAAGTCATGCCAAAATAACTTCATTTCTGGTTTTGATGGGATTACCGCTCAGAGAATGTAGTAGAAATAACACCCTAGGATTTCAGCAAGGCAGCTAGTATCTCTTCTAGGTCACTCCCTGAATCGTATGAAAAAATGAGGTCTGGAAGAAGGTAAAATTAAGCAATCAGTAGCTGGTTGATAGACTGACGTCACCTTCCATTGAAGTGCCTGGTGATATGACCCAGCCTTCTGTCACCTATGCTGTCATGCTTTACTTCTATCTCTGACTTAGATGTGGGTAGCAACTAGTGAGCTGCTCCAGAAGACCATCAAGATCCAAAGTAGTGACCTCAGGCTGATATTATCGGGTAAATGCATAAAGATTAGTTTAATAAAAATAGATATCAAATCTTGTCCTGCTATCGAAATACTCAACTTGTGAGGATTCAGTGAAAGCTTCCTGGCTTTAAGAAGGTAGGTCAGCATTGTCACACGGTTTCCAGGAAGCTTATCACAATCCCGGGCTATTTGAAGAGATGTTTAATGCAGAGACAGCAAGTCATAGTTTTATTCTTTACTGTTCAGATCACACGGAGACTCTTGTGCTTGCTGCAAGTGCTATGTGTTAAGAGTAGGCCTGACCAACAAGGATCATAATGGTTATGGAATCTGCATCTCAGGTGGCATGTGGGACAGAGTACTGCATCAGACCCCGAGAAAAAGACATTTCTCCAGAGAGCCAACCAGCTATCATGAAAAGATGACATTAGATTTGTTCTCTTCCATTCTAGAGGGCATAAATAGGGCCACAACTGAAAATTTAAGGGAGGAAGACATCCTCTACAAACAGGAACCAACCTCCAATAGTCACAGTTGTACAAAGTGGAAGGCACTTTCTTGAGCAGTGGTGAGCTCCCCACTGCAAGAGTTCAAGCAGAGGTGGGGAGCTACCTGTGTCATTATTACAAAAGGATTCCAAACTGGGAAGTTGCACTCTAATATGCCTTTTCTAAAAAGCCTCCAATCCTTAGTATTCTTCACTTCATGCCACAATAATCTGAGAGCCACTACAGTTTCCAATATCCCTAAACACTTTATACACAAATTGACAGAATAAAAGATGGAGTTGATAGTATTTTTACTTACTCTGGATACCATGGCAAAATATGTGGGCTTATGAGTTGGCAAAACAAACACAGCACTCTTGAACTTCCCTGAGTCTCCTATAAGTCTATGAATGATGCCTCCTTAAAGTTACTTTAGATTGGAATGCTGGCCCAGTCCAAAACAGTCTGTTGACATCACGAACAGTTTGCAGAGAACACAAGGAGCTTTGATAGGATGTAAGGGAAAGCAGTATTTTTTTTTAAATAAAGTCAATGATTTCACAAGTATGTAAGTTTTCAAAGGCCATCATTCTATTCAACAAAAATTCAACTGAACAATTGTAGAACCTTGAAATTCAACAAATGCAAAATCAATAGAGTTTAAAGGCATTTATACAGGTGTTATTTCTAGGCATTAGTTTTCTTTCCTGAACAAGTCAACACTTTCTGCTTAGATCTGTCAGGTGAGCAAATGCAGCCAGTCACACAAACCCACAGTTTTGTTTGAATGGATAGCAGCATGCCCCATCTTGTATTTTCCTGGGCTTGACATAATAACTGAGCCATTAAAAATATCATACATGTTGTACACACCCTGTGATTCTGTACACCCTAAAATGACAGGAGAAAATAGCCCAAAGCCTTTCCTCTTTAAAGATCTCTTGGATAGATTTTACGATAGAACTAGGTAATTTTGAGGTCTTTCCTAATGAGAGGAAAAGAAACCAGTTTGGATTATAAGCAGAAATGGTGCAGGATGCAAGGAAATGAAAAAGACAAGATGAAGGTAAAAGACATGCTCTAAAACATGGTAACAGTATAGCCATTTACTTATGACAGATAGATATTCAATAAATATCTATACTTTATCAAGAATAGGTGGAAATTAGGAGAAAATATAGTTCTGTGGGTGCAACTAGAAACAAAGGTAAAAGAGATGTGGCCTCCTGCTTTCTTAAGATCCTCTGTTCTAGCCCATTTAGCCATCTATTTTCTGTGCCCGTGTTTGCACTTGACACTGAGTTGGAATTTTCTGCATATTTTTCCCAGGTCTGAAATGTTGATATCTCATCAGTAATTCCAATTTAAACTTCTTTTTTTTTTCCCAATTTAAACTTTACACATAAATTCGAGGTGAATAGTTTAGTCAAGGCCTCCTATTGTGTAGGTGGCAGTTGGAGAATCTTCTGTTGACACTGGCCTCTGACCACAGATGGCCACACTGGTAGAGAGGCTGGCCCTACAGCTCTACAAGATGAAGCAAAGAAAAAAGCCCTGAATAGCAAGACAACAGCATGATCTTTTCAGAAATCTGTAACTTGACCTAAAGATGCTTATAGTTCAATGGTGTTAAATGTACTCATACTGTTATGAAACAGATCTCCAGAATCTTTTCATCTTAGAAATCTGAAACTGCATACCCACTAACAGCTTCTCTTTCTCCCCTCTCCATACTCCCTAGCAACCACTCTTCTACTGTTTCTGTAGGTTTGACTACCATAGACACCTCATACAGTATGAGTAGAATCATACAGTATTTATCTTTTTGTCAATGATTTATTTCACTAATATGACTTTAAAAATAAACCCAGGGAGGCAGGAAATGGGGGTATAAAGAGCAAGAAGGATGGGGCAAATCTGCTTCCCTTCTGTCAAGGGAGGACCCCTGGAATGTTCTCTCGGTGGCAGTGTCATTTAACACAACTTATTCAAGCTGCAGAGAGAAGGTCTTCCTGGCAGAGCGGGTTCAGACTGGGCTCAAAGTGGAAGCTGCATGCTGGAAGGGACTAGGCAGAGGAAAGCTGCTCACCTCATGGAGACCAGGAAGCAGAGAGTGAAGGGATGAACAGAGGAGAAAGACACACCATTGCAGCTCACTGTGCGAGTGACCTGTCTTTGCTGACCAGACCCCACTTTCTAACAGCAAGGCAGTTATACCACCCCCCATAATTCAATTACCTTCCCAAACCAGTCTATAAGCATGTATAGACAGGCTTTTGGGGGACTTCTACATATAAACCATAACAAGGCCCATCATCTCCATCAATAAGCATCCACTGAGGGCCCAAGCTGTCAGAGCCACTATTCTAAGTACACTCTCTGAAGTTCACAGAACCTTTGCAATTTGGAAGAATTCACATAAAAAGCCTTTAGCATCTCCTTGGGGGAGGAAGAATCTGAATAAATCAATTGGCATTATTTTAAGAGCAGCCTGTGTAGGACAGAAGAGGCAATGGAATGTGAATGAATAGGCTCAACACTGCCAGAGCCTGCTCTTGAGGAAGAAAATATGCTTAGAATGTGTGTCCCTTGTGGACTGATGTGTGGGGCAGGGATTGGAGGGGAAATTTTGCTTCAAAAAATGAAAGGCGGCCTGTGAAATTTAGTGACACGCCAAAGAAGTCATTGGCAAAAAATGTCTGGGAACCACTGTTACACTCTGGTTGAACCTTGAAGGGCCACTCTGACCAATACCACTGCACATGTCACTGTGAATAGGGCCATATCTTCAGCCTCAGTTTTCCCCTTCCTATCAAAGGTGTGGGGAGCTGGGCACTCAGAGACAGAAGTCAGTGCAGATTGGAAGCTAACCTTCTCATCAGAGCTGACAGATCTCAACATACCAATAGGTTAACTTGTAAATAAAAATAATTCCACTAATTTTTTGAAACAAGGAACTCCTAATTTTTCCTGCCTAAGCCTACTGTGAAATTCTCAGCAGAACTTCAGCTTTTGCTTTTTCCTCCCACTGGCCTGCCTTCTTTGCTGCTATTGATCACTTACTCACCTTGCCATCCGCTTTCCCAACCCCCTACCTTCTCTTCCATCTCCGTTCCTTAGGTGGTCTTTCCCATCTCAGTTTGGGGCAATTCCCATCTTTCTGATCCTGTATCCCCCAAACTAGTCATCTTGAATTCTTTTCTTTCTCACACATCCCACTTTCAGCCAGTGAGCAGGAATTTCTGGCAGCGTCTCCAAAACAGAGTCGAAATCCAAACTTTTGCATTCTTCCCTGCTAACACACTTTGTGCAAACCACTTCTTTCCTGAAGTACTGCATGAGAGGCTTACCTGGTGTCTCTACTTCTGCCCTTGCCCTTCTCAACTCAGCATCCAGAGCAGTCATTTAAAAAGATAAGCTGGATTGTGTCACTGTTTTATTCAGACCCTTTCAAAAGGTCCCCATTTCCTTGAGTAAAAACCAAAGCCATCAAAATGGCTGATCAGGCAGTATACAATATGTTTCCCCACAATGCCCCAGCTCTAACATCTGTT
>PVJO010034188.1:0-11246 GCA_004026905.1 Hystrix cristata | reverse complement strand
CTAGACTCCATCTTGACTTCATCTTCTCATCTTCCTGGAAAACAGAAAAAAGACAGCTTAGCAGTAACAACAAACCACGCTAATGCTTGTGCTGTGGAGCCCGGAGAACAGGCCTTCCCCATCCAGAGTAAAGGCAGTTCTGCGACCCGCAGGCGCTGAAATATGGGCAGCGGGAGTCTAAGTCACTGAACGCTGCCCCGCAAGGGTTTACACGTCACATCTCGCCGTGTCTGCTTTTTAATACGGGCTTTAGCGTGCACACAGCAGCTCAACACAGCAGCAGAGAGTCCACGGAACCGCCGCAAGCAGGGGCGCTGTCCAGGGCCACGCTGACCATGCCTGCACCCCTCCAGCTTTCCTCCCTCTGCTGCAGGGATCCCAGCCGCGGCCCTCCGGACGCTGCGCCTCCGGTGCCATCTGCGTGGGGCTGACTGTGGGTGTGCCGTCGAGTTGTTTCTCCCCTAAATTCGGCACCGGGGCAACTTCCCGGCTGAAGCTGGTGGTGGCTGTTGTTAGTTCACTGCCTCGCAGAGAGCGGCTCATATTTATCGAGGGGCATCGGGGCCTCGACTCTTTGTGTCAGCCAGCTCCCTGTCAGGCCGGCGCGGCTCTGGGCCCAGCTTGCCTCTGCCCTCTGGCTGAGTGCTGCCTAATTTCCTCCCGGCTCAGAGAGCACCCGGATAACTTTCGTTTTTTCAATACCGTGCCAGTAGTTTTATTTTCTCAGTAGATAGGTGATCCATCCATTTACTGCACTGTGGTGCAAGGAGTCCATGTCGGATCCCCGAACACATATGTAGAACTTTAGTGCACTGCGAGGTTGACATTGCAGTCTCTGGGACAAAGATGTATTTAAATAAGTGGTGTTCCAACAATTAGGGAGCCATTTTGGAAAAGGGTAAGATTTAATCCGTGTCACACACACACATGTAAGACATGGTCCTTTACTTCACTCTTCACTTTTTACCCAGCCTTGTACTGCTGCAATCTGCCGGCTGGTGTTGAAATGGCACTAGAATGGGATTCTCCGAAATAGGCTTCTCAGTGTACACATAACAAAGTCAGAGTCGAAGGAAGCACCTGCAGAGGGCTTGAGCATTTCTGCAATAATCAAGGTCATCTGAACAGAGACTGGCTGTCTGACAACAGTATGGAATTACTTTTGTGAGACGTGATCATTCTTACCTAGTTTTTGTTAAGAATTTTGTTAAAAACTTTTTATTTTTTAGGGATAATACAGAGAAGTGTTTCAAGGATCAAATCACTCAGTATTAGGGATTTGCTTTAAAAAATAAAACAAAATCTGGGCATCTTGGTATATGCCTATCCCAGCACTCTGGGAAGCTGAGGCAGGAGGATCACAAGCGGGAGCCCAGATCGGTCACTTTAGTGAGACCCTGTCTTAATAATGATGATGACGACGATGACAGAGTGAGGGTGTAGCTCAGAGTGAAGGCAAAAAAACCTCCCAAAACAAAACCAAAACCAACCAAACAAAAACAGACAGAGGAAGCAAATGTGGCAAAGTGCTGATAACCACTGGCCCCGAGGGATCTCTCGGTGGGGATGTATTTGAAGTTTAAAGACATAAATCAAAAAAGGAGTGTTATGTTTTGAGATCAAAGAACACAGAAACCACAATAACTTCTAGGGAACAAGGTGGGAAATAAATAAATGTGGATGAGTAAATCATAGACAACAATATTAAAGGTCACAGTTAGCAAGTTAACAACTTAAAAAGTGACAATAGTAGAATGGGAGCTAAGGCAAACCAAACTAACTTAAACCCAGCCCCCCACCCCCGCTTACACAGAGCACACTTCTCCACTGAGGCGCGGCCCACTTGCCTTTTGAGACTGGGCTCTCTGAGGCTGAGCGGTGTGCACCTCCGTTTTCTGCCCAGCCGCCCTGAGGCTCCGTCTCCCACCTCGCTCTCAGACGTCATGGCGTTACTGGAGAAGAAACTGGTGTTTGTCAAGTCCTGCAATGTTCTGTTACCTGCAAGAACATTTCCACAAATCCTTGTAGACGTCTACACAGCGACACAGAAACAGATGTGAGGTATATGGTAATGTGCGAATCACTGGCAGCGAATTTTTAAAATTAACAATTCAATTTTGAGAGTAAAAGAGGCTTAATATTTACAATAAACCATCGTAGAAGCCTGTAACATTTTTTCCTGAAATCACATTAGCTGATAAACACTGTTCTGAACAGCACTGAGGATGGGGGCTGAGCCATCAATCCCAGCACGTTATGCACATCTACCAGAATACTCGCTCCTTATTACAAAATGTTACAAAATCTGACCAAGACCAGAAAAACAAACAAAACCAAAATATATTATTAGGAGCCAATGTAAAGGAAAAGAAGTGGGACAAGTCATGTTCTACAGAGTGAGATGAAATATATACCTAAAAATTCAGTTTTCAAGTGGACTGCATACCAGAAAGTGCTGACCATCATTCCTCCTGGTGATTTTTGACCCCTGCTTTTTTCTGATTCTCTACCTTTGACTTTATGCAGCAAGCATTATTTTAGTAACTGGGGTAAATAAAAAGTAAACATTAATGGTAAAAATCTTACCTGTCCATTAGGGCCTAAAATGCTATCTATTTAGTGATGTCTTTACAAACTCTGCTAATCAAATCCACTAGTAAAGACTGACCCTGCTTCGCCACGCTCCTCGTTCCTTCACACACACTTCATAGCAGAAAGGGTGGTCTCACCATCCAGTCCTCTGCAACCTCTAGAAAAGGGCTTTCACCATCATAAATACATGCCGGCAGTTGAGAGTCCCACCCCTAGGAAACGTGCAGCTGTCTTTGGTAAAATAAAATGAGTACAGCTCATTCTATACATGTAAAACACTCAACTTCCTGGCAAAACATGAAAAGGGAGTTTTAGACAACTCTGTGGTAACTGCCAACCAGGCTGTGTAGGTTGCATATACCACGACATGCCATTATCGTCCCCATGAACTAAACTTTAACTCCTGGTGCCATGTCCGCAGCTCACGCTACACACCTACATACTGGTTTCAAAGTCCACAAATGTGCCAGTCCCACAGGAAGTATGTGACTGGCTAAGTGACAGGCACCGAGTCCCGTACCTGTCTCCAACTTCAGCGCTCTCTGGCTGACACTGGCATGCACCTCTGTCGTCTTTTCACGCCCATCATCACAGGTCTGGAAGATGGGTGAGCGCTTGGGGGCAGAGTCATTTTCCACGGTCAGGTCTCTACCAGCACAAACACTTACCCTCATGAACACCGTCAGAGGAAGAGCCCTGCGTGGTGGGTGAAGAGAGCTGAGAAAAAGGCCGAAACATCTTTGCAGAGAAGTCTGGCCCCACACTGCCCGTCCCCTCGCTCTCCGCATGGCTCTCCTGGTTGGCATGCTTGGAACGGGCGTGCCTCCTGCAGCCAGCGTGGGGTGTGACCACCGCAGCTTCCAGGGAGCCGGGCGGGGCAGCCGTGGAGGGCTTCCTCTGCTCTGCTCTGGAGGTCGTCTCGGTCACCTCTGGGTCCCGGAGCTGCCCGGCTTCCCTCGTGTCCACCCAGGGGAGGCCGCCCGCTGTGTCTGGGGTGACGCAGCGTGGCCCACCAGGGGCGTCTGTCCCCCTGCCGCAGCACTTTAAACCAGCCTCCGAGGAGGTGGGCATCGGGGCAGAGTCTGCAGCAGGCGAAGCCAGCTTGTTCTGGTCTCCCATCAAAATGCTCTCTGCCTTGACCGACGATTTCTTCCTACGCTGTTTAACTAGTTTAGAAGGATCTAGGACTTGGCCGTAGTTTTCCTTTGCATTACTGTTGAGCTCCATACAGTATTCACTGATAAGGCCTTGGCGAGCAAATCTTGGTTTAGATTTGTGGATTTTAAAATTGAGATCTTCTGAGTGGCTTTTTCGGCCATGTACATCATCATCAATGTCCTCATGTACTCGGGTCATTTCAGACATTATCTCTGTCTTCCGGTTTACTTTCTGCCTGCGCTTCTTGGTTTTCGGTTCATTTTGCTGAGGAGGTTGCACACTGGTGACATCGTTTTTCTGGGTCTCACAGTCACAAAAATCTCCAGGCTCTTTAGTGGGAAGATCAACTGTGTGAAACTTACATGTGACTTCTGGGTGTTCGGAAACAGTCTCTCCATCCTTCTGGGTTAAAGAAACAAAGTTGTCTTTCTCCGGGGCCCGCAGGTCCCTGCTGCTGCTCGCATGGATGTGCCTGAGTTCAGAGGTTATTTTTGCATTCTCATAACCCTGTTCTCTAAGCTTCTTCCCTGATTCAGACTCGTTCTGATGAGCAGCTTGCACCTCACGGACCTGCCTTCTCACTGCCGAAACCTTCTGAGCCTCAGGGCCGCGTGGCTTCCCGCCGTCCTGGGTGGGCAGAGCAGGGCTTTGAGACACAGTCCAGTGCTTCAGGCTCTCAGGGACGAACTCCGTCTCCCGCTGGAGGAAGAAAGAGTTACCCTTTTCTGGGGAACACACACTCTTGTCACCACCGAAATGATTCACTTCAGAAATTATCTGTGTCTTCCGGTTTACTTTGTGCCTAAGCTTCTTATTAATCTTGGACTCGTTCTGCTGAACAGCGTATGAGACGGTGACTGGCTTTTCCAAATCCAATGTGTTCTGGGTCTCGTGGCCACATGAGAGTCCACAATCCCTCGTGAAAGGAGCAGTGATTTGAAAATCTTCTGAGAAGGTCCCTCTGTCCACTCGGGTTTGGAAGAACACACCCCTTTGTTGCGGGGCATGCACATCTTCACCATTATCCTCATATCTCTGGTTCACTGGAGAAATGACTTCTGTCTTTCTGTTGACTTTCTGCTTATGCTTATGGACTTCTGATTCATCCTGCGGAGCAGGCTGCATATCGCTGACATACTTTTTCAACCTCCACATATTCTGGGTCTCACAGTCACATAAATTGCCATTTTCTTTGAAGGAAAGATCAGCTGTCTGAAATTCATGAGCGACTTCTAGGTTTTCCGAAAAGGTTTCTTTATACTCTTTGTTTGGGGATAAGTGATATTTTTCTAATTTATGTATCACAAATGTCTGTCTGGAAGCTTTACTTTTACCACACATTAGCGAGTTCTGGAGCATGCGCACAGCCTCCTCTGGTGAGGCTCCGCCTGTGGTGTGGGAGGAAGAGTGTGCCTCCTCCTGCTCAGTGGCTGCATGAGCTCCCTTGTCCTCCCTGCTGCACGGGGCACTGTGTCTGTCCTTTTGGCCCAAGCCACGCTGAAGGGTCACTTTCTTCCCCTGAGGTGGCTGTGCAGCACTGAGACTAAAATCTGGGTCTTCTGAGTCCCCTCTGCTGCCCACAAGTCTCCAGCTTCCTTCTGGCTTGTTTTTAGCCTTTTCCTCAGCATCCACACCTGCGGCACTTCTACATTTTCTCTTTGATCCCTCTCTCTTGGCTGCAGAGCCCCCGTCCCTCACCTTCCTGAAGGTCTTGCGCTCACAGTCGTTCACTGTTTTATTGCTCTTACGTCTGCTGCCTCGGGAGATGGTGACGATTGTGCTCACATCGGTGGCCGTCAGCTCCATGTCAGCTCCATACACGGTCGTCTGCCCCTGGGGGTCACCACCGTTCTGCACGTGTCCCACGTGGTCTGCGTCTAGCTCCCTGGCAGATGCAGGACGGCTTTCCAGGCCAGGAAGTCTCTGTGGATTTCTCAGCACTGTGATGTTTTTCTCATTAGTACAGTCGTCCACCTCCACATTCCAGTCAAACTGTGGACTCAAACTCTGCTGCTGCTCTGAATCTGCCCCGCTGGACGCCTCTGCAGCAGGGCCGTCTGAGGCCCGGGCCGAGCCACGCTTCTTCCTCGCTGTCACGTTACTCAGGGACGGCTCCGCCCTCCCGAGACTGGCGCAGGCGGCGCTGGTCGTCCTGCTTGCCGTGGCAGGCTGGGAACTTCGGTCCAAGTGGGAATGCCTCTCTATAAAGTAAGGGGAAATAAAAAATTCAGAAATAATTAGTAGGTTTTTTTTTTTAATTTTTAGAAAATTCTTTGGTTTTTGAAACAGGGTCTTGCTATGTAGCCCAGGCTGATCCCAAACTCACAATCTTCCTGCCTCGGCCCACTTAGTGCTGAAATTATAGGTGTGCTCAGTCCTCATATTACTAAGAAGCTATGCAGATAGAAATGAATTAGAAATGACCTGAGTATTCGTAAGTCACATTTTAAGTGTAATTCTATGAGAAATACACACTGCTGAGGACTGGCCCTGTCCCAGCCCTGCTAGTGGATGAGCTGAGTGTCCAGAGGGAGGGAGCTGGCAAATGAACCACGCGTGACACTCATGACTGTGGACAAGCCTGGGCCACTCACAAATCATCAGGAAAGAAAAATAGCCCTCAGCTCTAAGGGCAGTTGTGGTTCCACTGCCACCCCACAATTCTCTGATGACTTCGTGGGCGCTGCAGCCACAGCCAGGGTCACACTTCAGGAACACCACTGAAACAAAGTGCCAGTGCAGCAGTCCTCGGTCTTAACCAGGGTCAAGTTTTTGCTTTACCATTAATCGGTTGTAATTGCGAAAAAGTTACTATACCTATTTAATATGTCACCAGTTTTCAGATCTATGAAAAGGAAAGGGGAAACCAAGCACATATTTGGTATCTTTCAAATCATATGCTAGGAGACCAAGCAAACCTCCTTGGACTGTTCCTCCCTAAGCCCTGCTTCCAGAGTATTGGAGCCGGCTCTGTGAGCTCCCACTGCCAGCACCTGTACTTGGTTCCTTTTTTGCAGTACTGGGAGTTGAATCCAGGGTCTTCCCACTGAGCTACATCCCCAGCCCTTATTTTCAGCTTTTATTTTGAGACAAGGCCTTGCTAAATTGCCCAGACTGGGCTCAGACTCAATCCCCCAGCTGGGATTCCAGGTGTGCCATGCCCAGCTAGTACACTTACTTTTATACTAAATTTAAAATTCTGGCTGGCTGTGGTGCACGCCTATAATCCCAGCACTTGGGAGACTGAAGCAGGGGATTGCCTTGAGTCTCAGGTCAGCCTGAACTTACAAAAATGGAGCCCTGTCTCAAAAAACCAAAAAACAAATAAATAAATAAAATTTTATCAGTAGTTTTAAATGATAGAAGTCAGCAGATTTGTAACATAACAGCTCTATCTAACTCATTAACTGCATATCTATCTATCTATCTATCTATCTCAGTCCCCTCAACAAGAAAATCTGATGGATGTAACTGATACTCCAAATGAATTTTTAAAACAATCTCACCTTTGGGAAGTACATGGGCAATAGAAGAAATATGCTCTGAATCATCCAGACCACCCATATTCTGATTATTTCCTTTAAGAAATAACGTGTCCAGACTATGCCGAATTGGTGCAGACTGCCTTAGCAATTCTGATGATGGAACATCAGGCGGCACCCTTGATGTAACACCGTGGTCCCACTGCATTTTCTCTTTGTCCTCGTCATCGTCGTCATTTGAAGGTAATGGAACCCTGAAGCCAAGTGAGAAGGAAATGAGGAAGTCTGTTCTACAAAACCACAAAGAGAAGGAAGCCAGTTCCGCATACACTGCACGAGGATGTCATGGACGGCTTCGGACCAACGGTGTGAAGTTTTAGATGGAAGAAATGGACAAATTCTTTAACAACTTTAGAACTCCTATAAAGAAACAGGAAATCTGAATATTCCTATCTGTCTATTAAAGAAACTGTACTTTATAAAAAGGCTTTCCACAAAAAAAACAAACAAAAAAAAACCAAAAAAACACTGCAGGGCTATTATTTCTCTCAAATAAACACTACCAGGAGACAGAAAAATCAATTAATTGCATGCGACCAGTGTAGCATAAACACCAAAACCTGGAAAATTATAAACCATTTTCATTACTAACATGTAGGCGAAAACACTTTAAAACAATTGGCAAATAGAATTTTACAATATAGTGAAAGAATTATCATCATCAGCAGTGTACCAGTGGTTTAATCTTCAAAATCAATCCTTAAAACTCACTGCAGGAACAGAAAAGCATTAAAAACTTACTACGCTAACATAAAAAGGAAAAGCAGTATCTTCTCAATAGTGACAGGCAACAGCCTGGATAAAATCCAATAGCCATTTATGAAGAAACTCTTAGCAACCAGAGTACAAAGTGACTTTCTTAACCTGACAAAGAACCAAGAACACCCAAGAGATCGGCATAGTTAACAACAGGAACACAGTTGTCACCACTTTCACTGAATATTGAGCAAGTAACTAATGCAATAAAGTTAGAAAAAATAAAAGGCCTATAAATTCAGGGGTGTGGGGGAGAAAACTATCTTTATTCATAAATAACAAAACTATACTCATAGAATACAAAGAGGAACTCCCAAGAAGCCATTAGAATCAATAGCAAATTCCCTGAAACAAGGTGAATATCCAAAAATCAATTGTATATACTAGCATCAAGAAGAAAATGAAGTTTAAGAAATAGTAACACTCAGAATGCCATTAAAATCCTAAATAAGTAGGAATAAATCTAACTATACAACAACTGTACAAAAAAATTATAAGACATACATGAAAAAACACATAATACCTAAATAAACTAAGTGATATAACACATTTATAGATGAAACAGTCTATTTTATAAAATGTAATGTCAGTTTTCTCCAAATTGAGCTATATTCCACATAATCCCAAACAAAATCCCAGCTTTGAATGTGTGTTGACAGGCTTTTTCTAAAATTCATGAAGAAATGCCAAAAGACCAAGAACAGTCAAGATAATACTGAATAAAAATAATTAAAATGGAGACTCCACATTATGAAATAAGAAGACCTGCTATAAAGCTAATTTAAGACCGTCTGATAGAGGAAAAGACTCAATCAGAAACAGACCTTTCCCCAGAGCCATGGAACCCAAGTGTGACATGGGTGGCACCCAGTGGGCAGAGAAAAGTGGTGCCTCCCGCAAAGAGTGCAAGTTCAGTGGAAGGGGAGGAGGAGTCCTAACCCTCCCTTACACCACACCCCAAACTCCAGGCAGATGGAGGCACCAACACGAAAGGGAAAACAAAACTACTTTTGGAAGAAAATAAGAGAACACCTAGTGACCTTGTAATCAATGAAGATTTTTCATAAAAAGGGCACAAAAAGCGGTAACCAAAAAGCCGCAAGGATGTGGAGTGGGGAGGAACACACATACCACACACAGGTGCACGCACACACAAAATTGGATTTTATAAAGAATTTCTGTCATCTAAATGAGGCCATTAAGAGAGTGAATGGGCAAACTGCAGAGCAGAAGATATTTATTACACTCAAAGTATATAAAGAACACCTTAAAAAAAAGGGTAGCAAACCCAATGGAAAGAAAACATATGAACAAATGCTCATCTTCATTAGTTGTCCAGGAAATTAAAATCAGAACCTCAATTTAATACCATTATACACTTCCAAAATGGCTAAAATTAGCAATGTTATTGAAGACACAGAACCCAGATCCTCATCTATTGGTGGAAGGAATAGAAACTTGTAAAACCCTTTTAGAAAACTACTTGGCAGTTTCTCCTACAGATAAATATACCTACACTTGGTAATTCTAATCTTAGGTATATACCAAATGGAAATTTGTTGTAATTTGTAGCAGACCAAGATCAGGAAAACAAAATGCTTCCCCTGAGAATAGAGATCCTGTGGTATGATCTAGAGGAATACTACGCAGCACGGACACTCAAAGGTCTACAACCACATACAGCACGATGGACAATGTCACAATGCTGAGCGCAGCAGGTTGGAGGTGGGTGGGAGGGGGGCGTGTACCAATCATTGCAGGAAGTTCAAAGTCATACAAAAGTGACCAGTGATGTTAGCAGTCAGGATAACATTTATTGCTGGATGGTGCCAGGGGTGACTAGAAATGGAATAGAGTATGGTATCTGAGATAGTGCTAACATTCTCCCTCTTGGTTTGGGAGTAAGTTGTTCATTTGTCAAGTGCTCATACGTACGTTATACTTGAAACAAAAACTCACTTAATACGAAATTTTTTGAAGATCAAGTTGTCATTCGACTTACATGCCTATATGAAACAATACATGCTTGACTGTTACTGGATTTTTACAAAAGAACTACAGACCTACAAGACAATAAAATTTACTATTTCAAAGCAACAATTATTAAAATGTACCAGGATAAAGGGGTATACTGTACATAACAGGTATATCAATGGTGAACAGGAAGTGGCACAATAGATGTGAGCTTTTTTTAACTATGAAACATATTATTCTCATAAGTACCTTTACTGATTTGTTGCTTTTACTTGAGGGCATTTCTGTGAAAACCTCAAACCTGCTGAACCTGCAGGCCACAGAGCAGACAGAACACTGTCTGAAAGACACAGGAGGACTCAGGTGGATATCCTCAGCTCCCAAGCTGTCTCACCCCTCCAGCTCCCAGTGACTGTCCTTTAAGGTGGCAGGCTTCACGCAGGGCACATTCTATGACTGCTAGTCACAGAAATCAAAACACAAGAATTTTAGCAGGAGAAGAGCGAAGATCAAAGTCAGTCTGAAAGCCTGGACAGGTGCAACACGATAAAGGTAGAAACCATCTTCCTAGCAAAAATAGGCTAAACAAAGAAGAAATTAAAGGTAGCAGGATACCACAGATGACCTTGGTTACTGAACTGGGGGCTGAGTTTCTCTGGAGTCCTGGAGCCATAGCCCGCACATAAGATCCCACAAGCTTCTGAGGGCAAGTACAGGATGACAAACCCTCAACATTAATGGGGACATAAAGCCTGACTGTATCAAGGAAAACGGTGCGCATTTTGCTCAAGCCTGTGTAACCCGGAGTGCACCTGCACCTGCCTGCCTTCCCTCCCTCCCTTCCTCCTCCTCCTCCTCCTCTCTCTCTCCCTTTCTTTCTTTCACTAAAGGTGCTCATGAGAAAGCTGAGTATTATTTAAATGTTCATAACTGAATTCTATGAGAATGTCTAATTTCTTTTACTGGTGCAATGTTAGCAACACAATTTTTGCTGACGCAGTAATTAGAAATAAGAGTTCATTGTTAATTTCATCTGGAACCACAAGAGACCAAGAATAGCAAAAACGATCCTAAGCAACAGGGGAAAAGCTGGGGGCATCACAGTCCCAGACATAAAACTATACTATAAAGCTACAGTATTAAAGACAGCATGGTACTGGCAAAAAGACAGACCTGAGGATCAATGGAATAGATTGGAGGATGCAGAAATAACCCCAGGCACAC
>PVJO010034187.1:0-11248 GCA_004026905.1 Hystrix cristata | reverse complement strand
GTGTCTCTTCTTAACTTTCCTCATGGGCTCCAATCAGTCCTGTCCTGAATCCCCACTGCTTTGTACACTTAAAAACTTCCTCCTGTTCTGCCAGTTCCATCGGATGAGGCTACCATACTACCGCCTCCTTAAAATCACATTACTCCTGCCCCCACAGCATCTCCAGCATCCTCAGCTGCATCTCCTACTGGTTTCTTCCCACTCCCCAGACTCACCTCCTTCCACTCCCCTCTCTCCCACTTCCCATCCTCTCCTTCCCCTTCATCTCCTGGATCCTCTCCTGTCAGCTCCAGGCTCCAGTCCAGGCACAAGGAGGCCCAAATCCCACCAGCACCAATTCTCCCATTCCAGGAGGCAACTTCCTCTCCAGGGGCCTACCCAAGAAATCGTCCATTCCTTATTTATGTGCCTTTCTCCACTTCTGATCTTTATAATTGGAAAGTTCACAACTCCCCCTTTTCTGAAAAAGCCCAGGCCCTCACCTCTCTCCTTGAGTCAATGCTCTGAACCCATTGCCCCACTTGGGAAGATTGCCAACAGCTCACCTAACACTGTTCACAGCCTGGGAATATCAGACATGTCAGGCATATCAGGAGCAAAGACACCAGTGCTCCTTAAAATGTAAAGCCCTCAGGCAAAAGTTCCCCACAGGCAAGCTGCTCCCACCCCCATGGGGGAAAAAAGGAACTTCAAAGCTGCCTGCTGTAATTTGCATGATAAGGTATTGTCGCTTCATTTGGCCACAAGTCCCCATCCTTACTCCATCTGTCTTCTGCCCAAAGTTCAGACGGGAGGAGGACTGGGTGTATAGGTTGTTGATTAAATTCAATGATGAAGATCTGGGTCTTAGAAAGAGATACTACACCTGGTGTTAACAAAGAGGATGAATTGTCTTTTTCCCTTAAAAACTCAGTCGGTAGAGCATGAGACCCTCTGAAGTTTGCCCGCGCCTGTCCCTCTGCCGCGGCCGTGCCCACCCATGTCTCCGGCTCCTCAGCCTGGCAGCAGCGGCTGCCACAACTGCTGGCCCGATAGTCTCCTCTGCCCCAGCCTAGTTCCCAGCGCCCCAGGCCGGCAACTCCAGCTCAGCGGGAGCCAGCACCAATGGAGGAGGATCTCGTCCCAGGCGTGGCTACCACAGCCACATATGAAAAAGACTGACCTTATCCTCAGTTTAAGAGAAATTAAATAGGTGCTCAGGAGGTGTTCAGAATCTTCCATTTTTCCAGGGCTAGAGGGACTAAATCCCTCTTTCCCCTGAAGAAAGTCCCCCTGGGCAAAAGAAGAAATCAAGTCACAAATCTTAGGTAATTGATAAGTTTACTTTTTGCTTCCTGTTTAAACTGGTACTTTTGTTTAGCTGATATACTTGAAATATTTTCTGTGTTTCATGAATTCTTATGTTACAATCGGTTTGACCTGCCCTTCTTTCTGCTCTGTTAGTTTAAAATACTGACTCAAGATCTGTTAATGGTCTCCCAAGTTTGAGATTGTAGTAATCTGAGACATGGAAGGAAAAACAGGAGAAAGGGATGCTTTAACATAAAAAGGACTGCTACTTTGTTTGTTGTAAAAAGTTTATGATAAGTAAGAGAAGAAAATATAGAGAAGGGGCTATAAGAAGTATACCCTTGATATAAGAAGCTTTTATATGATAAAAGTTTTACTCTGCTAGAAGGAAAAAAAAAAAGAATGATGACAGGGCTCACAGATTGAAATACTGTATGTTGAAGAAAAGCTTGTAGAGGTTGCAATTATAAAAAGAAATATATACATTTGTATAGAAATACTCAAGAGACAAGGGGGCTATAGCCCTGACTCTATCAGTCAGTCCTTCCCAGGTCTCATCTCTCCTTTAAGAGACTTCAAAGTTACATGAGACTTACAAATACAGGTCTTAGAATCTGAGAACAAAAGTCTTATATGATATAAGCTATATATGTTTCTAAATAAATCTTAAAATATATGTTCTATTTGGGTCACCTTATAAACGGGTAGACATTCATGGCATTAGCCCAACTGTATGTGATTCACATAGCATAACAGTAGACTAAATTTAAAATCAGCTAAATATGGGCAGGGGATTTAGCTCAGTGGTTAGAGTGTTTGCCTCACATGCACGAGGCCCCGAGTTCAATCCCCAGCACCAAAATAAATAAATGAATAAATAAATAAATAAAGGTATCTTAAGTGTTAATAATGTGTTTCCATCAAGACTGTCAGGTAACCAAGATCGTGTCCAGAGTTAATTTTATAAAAGCAATGTCTATTGTTATATATTATAAATACATATTAAGTAATTTAACATAATGGGCTGTTATAGTGCATCATCTGGGACAATTATTAAAATGATTTAATGGAGACGCCTTCAACTTAAAAAACCTGACAGACAAAACTGCAATCTGTGATTGAAGGGCCGGCCTATATCAAATTCTGTCCAGAGGGAACTGGACAGAATTTGATATAGGCCAGCCCTTGTTCAGTTTTCCAGGGGTTCGTGATACCACACCCAACAGTTATGAAATAAATTATAATGAAATGTGCATAAATTAAATATAAAAGACTGAGAGGTTTCTATCTGAAACAATGAGGTTTTCTCAAGCTGTTAAGTTGCTTGTTATAGTTTGCATCTAGATGTCCCCCCAAAGCCTCATTTGGTCATCGGTGGGGCTAAATCTAAAATATATGATTGCTAAATGAGTCCACCGATTGGTTTGGAATAGTTCTGCTGGGATCAGGCATGTAATACTAGGATCAAGGGTATTAGGATTAAAGGTGGGAGTGCTACCCACCCTGAAGCTAGGTAGCCTGGGTAGGGTAGCCGGGGCAGAAAGATGCTTGTTTCCAGCTCTCTCTTGCTCCCTTCTGCCTGTCTGCTCCGCTGCCCTATCCTGCCTTGGAGCTAACTGACCATAGAGTAAAACCTCCAGAAACTGTGAACTAAATACACCTTTCCCCTTTAACTTTGGGTGTCAGGTATTTTGTCTCAACAGTGACAGAAAAAGTCACTAAGACAGCGCTCTTAGTCAAAGCAAAAGTGTTCTATATTTTATTAAGATACTGTTTTTGGTTTTGGTATTAAGTTTTGGTTACTGAAAGTTGAGTTTTTAAAGTTAAAGATTATTTAACTATGGGCTTATAGAATATATAGAATAATCAGTTTATGATTTGGTAAACAACTACTATTTTAGTTTATAACAACCTGTACATCTGAGAGCTGAAATGTACTAATTAAACAAGAACCAAATCAAGTTCAATTAGATTCATTGTTGACCTTGTGAGGAAACTGATTCAGTTTTTGTCTAATTTGATTTGTGACCAGAATTATAAAAGGAATTAAGTTTGTAAACTGAGGTATATACATATATTTGATATTCTGTGAGTCTAAGCTTCAGAGTTAAGCTGATGAAGTTAAACTTGGGTTTGATACATATAAAATAATTGATATCTGTGTTCTCTTCTATACAAGACACACCTGGACCTTAGACCTAAAACTGATTAAAATTTTTAATGGCATTCTAATTTGGCCTAGCTGTTCAAAACTTGATCTACATCTATTAGCTTTGATTAACCGTTCTGTTGTTGTATAGATGAGATACACTTATATTTTTAATAATATGTCTGTTCATGATCGGAAATAGAAACACAGTTTCTAAAACTCATAGAAGATCTAAAGATGTTCTAAAATCTGGTCAGTACAGTTACACCTTATAAACCTATTATAAGAGACTAAGTTTTACTTTAAGAATAAAATCTAAATCTGTATAGCTATGATGCTAATTAATGCTGACTTCACGGTATATTAAATATTTGCATTTTTATAAATATACAGGTCTCCAAAGATGTAAAATTTAAAAGTATCTTATCATACTGCTTCTAGGCAAAATTGTTTATGATTGTAAACTATCAGGCTTAGACATCTCACTTTCCCTTGCTTATGCTCCAGCTATTTGTGATAAATATACACGTCAGACTAACTTAGAACAATCAGCCAGATAATATAGATGCTTTTTAGACTCATGATTTTATAAATGTTATATAATCGTGTTATAAAAGTCAAATATACTGTTCCGTTGGTGTCACATAGAGGTTAAAGATTGATAGTCTGTGAGGTATGTCTATATGTAAATGAAGACTTACATTATTTGATGTCTTATAATTTGACAAAAATAACCGGGCTGGGGATTTAGCTCAGTGGTTAAAGTGCCTGCCTAGTAAGCACAAGGGCCCGAGTTCGATCCCCAGCACCAAAAAAAAAAAAAAAAACCAATTGCAAAAATAGAGATTTAAATATATTTCAGAGATGATGACAAAAAAAAATCTAATGGTCGTATTTTAATGTCATCCTTGTAAACCTTGAAACTGTTATTCATTAACATCCTGTAAAATTTGTCTTCCAAGACAACCATAACTAGTAAAGGTAAAGAAAATGACAGTTCTCTAGTCACACTTTATAGTTAAAGTCCTCGACATCCAGACGGTATTATGTTACTTAAATCGACTGCTCCCATGTTAATACTGGTGGGACTGACCTCCCGGGTGTTCAACAGCTAAGGCTTAGCGATCTAAGCTAAAAAGATAACTGGGCTAAAAGGCAGCCGATATTTTGGCCCCGGCCCTCCAAGGTCAACAAAGACTCAAGATGTGAGGGGACCTCTCTTTCTTCAAGATCCTACAGTCTTAGTGAGTCACGCAATCTCCTGAGCAAGGAGATCGTTAGACCTGGAGGACAGATTCAAAATATATGTCACGCTAGAAGGAGGGTCACTGTAGGGAAAATATTCCCATGCTCACAAGGAGAGCCATGTGGCCTAGCACAGACCGTGATCCATCCTGACAGATGACACGCCTGACAAAAAAGGAGATAAAAAGCTCCAACTGTGGCCCCAAGAGTAATACCTGTGAGCCTGAACTGACCTTGCTATTTGGCAAAAAAGAAAATAATTTTGATTACTACTGGTCTCAGTTTGACTTAGACTTGAACGCCCAGCAAAGAAAATATATAGTCAAAGACTAAAGAATTACTTCAGATACCGATATTAGGTCCAGGCTTAAGCACTCTACATTAATGGGTTAAGAAACAGTTATCCATGAGTCTGATCAATAATGCTCACTCTTTTAAACAAAAAGGTACTATGTGAGAATAAAATAGAAGGGTCCAGCTTTGGAGGAGCCTATTCTCTGTTGTCCTGTCCACTCCAATTACTGTTAAAGCTGCAGGTGCCTCTCCGTGGAGTCACCACACCTGAATAAAGACAGCGACACCTGCAAGAGAACTAAAAGACTCGCCCAGATGAACTACAACAAGTGACACTCCAAGAGCGATAACCTGATGCCAAAGGAGATTAGAGAGGTCTGAAGCCCTGCCCCAGTCGCAGACCTGGGAGCAGACTGATCAACGCACCGCAGAAGCCTGAGGAATACAGCGTGGGCAGTTGGGAGTCCTGGTCCTGACACCTACATTAGGGTTGATTATATCGCTAACCTTACTGCTCACCTCGGGTGCGGCAGCAGCGGCTCCACTGGAGTCGACCTAGAAGGGCCAGTCTGGCCTTACTGTCTAGACATATAACGAGTCTGTTCAATAGCATCAGATGTTTCTCATAATGATGATCTATGCCAAATGCTTCAGTTAAGATTTTCAGCTTATCGTGACCCAAGAGTCCATGATTTGACTCTCCCCTAGAGAAGTGGGGAACGAAATGGCATTCTAATTTAGCTCGAGCTCAAACCAACAGAAGTGGGGATGGAAAGAGTTAAACAGAAATAGAGGGCATCCATACTATTCTCCTAAACTCAGTTTTATGGCCCCTTTTTGGCATTTGTATCCATCACTCCCCTGAACACTGGTGGACAGCAGGAGAGTGTTAAGCTCTCCTGTCTCCTCCTTACCCCGAGTCACTCCTCTTCCTTATTCACACTCAGACCCTGACCTTTGCCCCTTCACTGTCAGCATAATAGTCTCCTCACTGAGACAAACCCCAGACCCTATGTTACTCAGTTCCCTTTACAGGCCCCGCCCCGGTGCCTGGTACCAAAAAACAACCCATTCTGAGTCTGTAATCTCAAAAATCATTGCAATTCAGAAGGTAATGTATGCAAACTGTATATAAGGGATGAGCAGACAAAGACTCGGTATCGAGAGCCATTTTATTGCAGTTAAGTGCCCTCTTGATCTCCGGCTAATAAACTGGACTCAAATTGGCTTCTGTGACCGAGTGGTTTCTCTGTTCTCTCGGCTGGGTGAGGCGGGCCAGGACGGCCTGTGGGCCAGCTCGGACTTCCACTTCAGTAGGACCCCTGGAGTCGTTCCCTGGAGCCTTTGGCCACCCTCTCCCTCCTCCTCCCTCCTCCCCACCCCCACCCTCTGCACTAACCTGCTCAGTGCCTCTGGGAGAATCTTGGGGCCAACAACTGCTGGGAGAGCGGTGTGAGGACAGCTGGAGATGCTGGGAGGAGGCCGTGGAGACCCCGGGAAAAGCCACTGGTGACCTGGGGCTCAGGACCCAGGAGCATGGGGCTCGAGGGACTAGAGACAGGTGAAGTGTTCTGAAACGGGGTGGGGCAAGGGGGCAAGACACAGGTGAGGACCTGGGGGCTGGGAGATGGGCTTTGAAACTGATAATGAAGAGGCTGTGGGATGGAGTAACAAGATTTATTTAGCTGGTGCCCAGGGCCGCCACCATCTTCAGCAGGAAATCAGAAGCTAGAAGTTAAAATTTAGACTGAAAATACCGTCTGAGGGGAGCGGAGGCCAAAGCCGGCAGACAGTCCTCATCCCAGACTGGCCACAGCCAACTCTGTCGTCTGGCCCCAGGGGACTCAGTTTCCCCATCCAGGAAAGCTAGGAGCACCCCATCTTCAGCAGTGCTGCCCTGGGAGGGGATGCTCTTGGCTTAGGAAAGGGGGGGACCTGGCAGTGGTCGCTCCTGAGAGAGGAAGTGGCTGCTGAGTGGAGCCATGCAGCTGCTGGGAGCCACCACAGGCCAGAGTCACCCAGCACGCTTATTAAAGGCACAGGGGGACAGTGAGCCCGGGGAGCAGTGCAGTCCCCACCACCGAGGGCATCTTCCTGTCACTTGGGTTGGGATGGGGCAGAATTTTCATGCGACAGAGATTGACATATGGCTGGGTCTCTCCCGGGGGTCTGCGAGGAGCAGGGCCGAACAGAAAGAGCTCAGGGTCACGCTGGGGCTGCAGCGAGCCCGGCCCGTAAGAGGATGGATGTCCTGACCCTGTCCTGCCCTTCCTCGCTGGCCGGCCACCCGTGACTCTGCTACCCACACCCAACGTGAGTGGGCCGAGCCAGGAGTTTGAAGGGCCTGGCCCGAGATCCCACGGAGGTCACTGTGTGTGGCTGTCATCCCTGTCATCTACTCCAGTGTCCTGCTGCGCCGGGGGCTGCCTGGTGAGTAGGGAGCTGGCTCCTAGGTCCTCCTGCAGTGGGCGCCCATCCACTGTGCTGGCCCCTGAGGCCCAGGATCATAGACTTCCTGTATCCGCGCTACCTTTATGGGCTGTTCTGGATCACTGGGCAGCGAAAAGTAGAGGGGAGTACAAGTGAGGGGCCAGTCCGGGCTCGGTGGTGCAGACTTGTAATCCCAGCACCCAGGAGGCTATGGCAGGAGTATTGCCGCCTGAACTACATGGCAAGACCCTGTCTCAGGACAACAAAAAAGGAAAGGGTAGGTGGGCCCGCCTGGGGAATCTCTCCCAGTCTGGTAGGTAAACCAAGGCCTGTATTCAGGGAGGCCTCTGCCCCGAGGACACAGAGCACCTGATGATGACCTGGAGGGGACAGGCAGACCGTGGCTGGGGACTTCAATGGACGGAGTAAGCTTGACCTGTTTAGCCTCCTCAGCAATGTTTTGTTTTTTGTTTTGCGGTGTTTGGGATCGAACCCAGGGCCTCAGGGCTGCCAGGCAGGCTGTCTAGCACCGATCCATGCCCCCAGCCAGTAGAGAGGGTTTTAAGGAGGATCTGGGTGGGGCCAGCAGCGCACCCAGCACTAGCAGTTAGGGAGGGGACAATAAAACACTGCAGAAGGCGGACTCTGAGGTCCCCTTCTAACACCTCTGACCTCTCTCTCCATGACCTTGGTCCTCATCAGTCAGCTAGTGACCTCAGTGGCCCTGGGACACCTTGCCATCAGGAGCAGGAAGCCCCTCTACTACTACCTTCTGGCGCTCACGGCCTTGGATAACATCACCCAGGTGGTCATCGTGTCGTAGGCTTCCTCCTGCAGGGTGCCATGCTGGCCCGCCAGGTCCCCCGGGCTGTGGTGCACACAGCCAACATTCTGGAGTTTGTCACTAACTGCACCTCAGTATGATCGCCATCCTGCTCATGGCTGACCACTACCAAGCCCTGTGCCACCCCTCTGCGCCACTGGGCCACCTTGTCTCCCAGCCACACCCACTGGGCCATTGCCGTTGTCCTCAGCATGGCTGTGCTGAGCAGTATCCCTTTCTACTGGTGGCTGGATGTGTGGAGGGATGCGGACCCGCCTAGAGCCTTGGACGAGGTCCTTGAGTGGGCTCACTGCCTCGTCATCTACTTCATCCCTGGTGGCAGCTTCCTGGCCACCAACTCAGCCATCATCTTCCAACTACAAAAGAGGGCTGGAGTGGGCTGCGGACCGGGGCGGGCAAGGGCCCAGCCATCCTCCTGGGCATTACCTCGCTCTTCACCCTCCTCTGGGCCCCGCGGGTCTCTGTCATGCTCTACCACCTATATGTGGCCCTGACCACCACGACTGGAGGGTGCACCTGGCCTTGGATGTGGCCAACATGGTGGCCATGCTCAACATGGTGTCAATTTTGACCTCTACTGCTTTGTCAGCAAGACTTTCTGGGCCACCGTCCAACAGGTGATCCACAGTGCCCCCTGCCCTGCCACCTGAGGTCCGGCCTGGAGGGCACGGGGCAGACCCCACGCCGAGCCCTTAGGACTCCCCAGAGGGGCAGAACTGTAGAGCAGGAGCCCAGCCAGGGAGTTGGTGGGCTCGGGGCCACATGCACTAGGACACAAAGTATCGGCACCCTACTTTATGATCTGGGGCAGGGACGGCTCCTCCTTCAGGGATGGCTCCCAGGTAGGGAGAACTCAGCCAGCTCTCGGGTCAGCATCACCTGCATTTGCCATGTCTGGGGAGAGGCCTGGCTCTGCAGACACAGGCTGGTGGTGGCAGCTCTGTGAGCATCTCCTGCGAGGGGCGCTCACCTGGCACAGGATCAGCGCTGATGCAGGTTGAGTGAATGGATGGATGGATGGACAGGTGGATGGAATGATGGACAGATGGATGGAGGGATGGATGGATGGAATGATGGATGGAATGATGGACAGATCAATGGAATGATGGACAGATGAATGGGTGTGTGTGAATCATCTTCAGCCCAGGCCTTTCCTTGGGCCTGTCTCTCATTCTGTGTGTTAGCAGCATCTCTGGCTTCCAGGTGTCTCTCTCTCTCTCTCTCTCTCTCTCTCCCCATCCCACCATAGTAGGGATTGAATCCAGGGCCTTTGCACAGAGCCACATCCCCAGCCCCTCTTTTTTATTTTTTTATTTCAGACAGGGTCTCCCTAAGGTACTGAGTTACCCAATCTGGGCTTGAATTTGTGATCCTCCTGCCTCAGCCTCCCAGAGTGCTGGGACTATAGGCAAACACCAGCGTGCACCAGTCTCACCAGCCCTGGTTTAGGGGTCCCCCAGACAGCAAGACTATAGTTTCTGAATTAAACGCGGAGCCCCTTGGGCGGCTAGGCAGTATATGTGTTGGTGGGGCCATGAGATAGTTCGGTGTGGGTGATGTCATAGAAATAAATGCCCACCCATTTCTCTGGGGGAGGCTCAAGCTCCTCAGCCAGTATTCTGGCAGTCCCCGCAGGTGACAGCAGAGGGTGGGGCAGGGTGGCCAGATGGCCTACCAGACCAGACAGCAAGCATGACAGGCAGCCTGCCTGCCTGCCTTCCTTCCTTCCTTACTTCCTTCCTTAATTCCTTCCTTCCTCCCTTCCTTCCCTCCTTCCTTCCTTCCTTCCTTCCTTCTTTCTTTCAGACAGGGTCTCACTATGCAGTTCAGGGTGGGCTTGAAATCACTATGTAGTCCAGGCTGGCCTTGAACTTATGGCAGTTCTCCTGCCTCAGTCTCCCGAGTGCTGGCATTACAGGCGTGCGCCACCAGGCCCAGCTATGAAAGCCTTTAAACCGCACTCCTAGGAAGAGCCAAGTGATAGCTGAGCAACTATTCCTGCCCCAGGCCCATGCTCAGTGGGGAATCACTGGGAGGGAAGACTCGGCTGCCCCCTGGTCACCTCACATCACCCGGGCCACGTGCACCACGCTGTGGTTGGGTGGCCCAGGGGCCCCCAGTCCCTGCCATTTCCTCATACACTCTGGGCTTCCTGTGTGCCAGCTATTCGAGGCCCTTCCATTGCTCTCTCTGCTGCCCTCCACCAGCAGGGTCCAGCCAGCCCCTCCCCCTGGCCTCGATCCTGCTGCCCTGCCCTCCCCACCACGGGCTTCAGTCGGGGACTCTGGGCTCCTGCTTGCCCCACCCCAGGCCACTTCTACCGCAGTGAGTGCTGTCCCAGGCTGCTGGGCATCCTGCCCTCCAAGGAGTCTGAGCCAGAGTCTGAGGGGGTGGAGGGAAAGGCTCCTGCAAGGTGAGGAGGGTAGGAGGCTGCAGAACCCCAGTGAGTCAGGAACAGAGGTGGGAAGGGGACCTTGGGCTTGTCCCAAGCCTCCTGCTATGGTTCCAAACATGGTCCAGGAGCTGGTGCTGCCACAGGGCAGGAGAGTCTTCCGCCCTGCCTGCCTTCCTCTCTGACAAGGCCCTCCCTGGTGAGCAGCCCCCATGCTACAGCCTCTGGGCGCCTTGGTTGGGCAGCATAGGCCTGGGCAGGGGTACGTGCGGGACAGGAGAGTGATCCAGTGCCCACCTGTGTGAGCTCTCGCCCCCTCCCTATCCCCGTGCATCTGACAGGAAGCCTTTGACTTCTGTCCTAAGAGCCTGGAGGGGCTCCCACCCGGGGAGAGGGGGGCAGCTGCCAGCCCAGCCCCCTCACCCTCTCTTTGAAGGGGAGCACAGGCGTCCTTCAGCTTCCTGGAGAAAGTAGGTAAGGGTCTGACTGCCTGACTGCTACCCTGAGCTGTGAGCCCCGCAGACTCCTCTGACTCAGTTTCTTCCCTCTGGAGTGTGGGGGTGTGGTGGGTAATGGGGAGGTAGGCAATTTATCTCCTTCCCAC
>PVJO010034186.1:0-11260 GCA_004026905.1 Hystrix cristata | reverse complement strand
AGCCAGTCAGTTTCATCACATCCCAATTATAACTATCAGGTATAATTGGGAATTTTCAGCAGATCTTTGAAATTGGAAACTTTATCTTTCATTTTAACATTGGGTAAATATTTTTCAGTGTAATAAAATTCGAGCAAAATATATATAGTGGATGCTTTTCAACAAGAGATTATGTTGACAATGGGTATTTTGAAATAATGGATATTTTTGAAAATTATATCACGCTTTTCTAATTATGAAAAATTTATTATAGAACTAATTGTTTACACATATTTTAAAACACTGAAAGTACTAATGATACTACACTCTTACAGTAAGATGCTATTATCCTATTGAAGTGTAGGTTTATCCACATTTTGATAAATGTTTGCTGATTTAATCATTTTTAATAACAAATAAGTTCTAAGTACCCACTAACCTATTTGGAAGTATTTACAGTATTCAGTAAGTCAGCAGGAGACTTTCAAGATGTTTAGTCTCTCTATCTGGAGCAGCCACTTCTGCGAAAGCTAATAGAGGAGAATGATCAAATATGCATTATTACATATCAGGAATGCAAATAGGACCACTCAAGTACTCTGTTTATGACATAGATCTTGGGGGGGGGATGAAACACAAATTATAGCATTTAATAATAAAATATTGTGTATTATGATTTTATTATGCTTTTACAACATATGAATTTGCACCAAATGAATACCTAGCTATTGAAAACCTATTTGGCTTAGTACCATGGTTCAAAAAATGATAAATATCATCTCTTGTCTCAAGGAGTTTAAACCTAGAAGTAGCCACAGAGTCCACACAGAGGTATGATGTTTATATTGACTGCTCTTAGAGAGATTTCAGCAGATTAAAAAAAAAAAAAAGACACAATAGGGTTGGATTTTAAAAACTGTCTCCAAGCCTAGGAAATTCAGAAGAGTTGGCCTTTGAATTTAATTTGAAGAAAAAGTATTAGGTAAGTAGAAATGTGAGTTAAGACATTTTCAGAAATGTAAGACTACAGATAAACCGCGGAAAAATCAAATGTAAATAGCAAGTGATTTAATCTAGCTATGATTTGAGAATCAAAAATTGCTGGTAGACAGTAGAGGGAAAAATGATTAAAGCTTGATTTTAAATTTGTGTTTCACTGTATACATTTCAGGTTTTATTTTAGGAAAAATGAGACCTGAATGCTTTAAAATAGAAAAGTTTTAATTAGATCTGTATCATTAAAATGTGACTTTATCCAAATATAACTGCGGAAGAAAATAGGCTCATTCACACACGGCTCACTTGTCTTTCTACTACCCATCACCCAAAAGTGGTTTATATTGGGAAAAAGCAGACAGAAGTTCATCTGAGGAACCTATACAGCTGAGTTGCTGTCTAGTTGCACATTCTCTAAAGCTAAGTTAGCTTTATGCTGCTATCTGTGCCATAGGATGTATGGAAATCAAAGAAAGGAAATAGGAGTGGTTCATAAAACTATCAACTCACCAGAGGAAATCTTGATTTTGGTCTACTACTGAGGTCCTAGTGACCAAGAAATGAATCCTTCTTTGAGAATGTCCAATCCTCAGGTCCGATAATTGGAAGCCAAAACTGTTACCTGGGTATTTTGAGATTCTCATCCACTGCGGGTACAGAAGAGGGGGCAATTGCAGTATTAGTTATTCCCAGACGAAATTGGCTCACTACTTCAAAATAGGAAAAAGTCAGATTTATTTTTTCTAACCAGCGTGTTACACTGGAACACTGGAATGCTTTTTAATCCTTCGGCTCCAATAGTCCCAAGAGCACCTTTTAGCAACTCTGGAGGGCCAAGTACCCCAAGGGCTCAGACGATGTGGGAATGGAGACTTGGGTTTCTCTGCTAGGTGAAGGATAGTTTCCAGATAAGATGCTAGCAGAAGTTAATTGGAACTTGGAATAATATGGAGAAGAACATGACAAAATTGGTCTTTATGAATAAATAGAAAAGACAGGATTGTGGTAGTATTCTTTAGGTCAATACATTATTTAACCTTACTAACCTCTTTTCACTGTCTATGTGAAGAAAGTTGGATAGCTGATATTTTAAGTTTGGGGAAATAATATAGACCACTGAAAAAATAGTATTTACCACTTGTGATAGTGTCTAGCTAAAAGAAATCTAGGTTGTTGCTCCTAGGTACTTTCAGAGGGAACAAGTAAAATGTTTAACTATTCATTTCTAGTCTACAAAATATGTTTACTAGTGGATAATGAAAAAGTCACACAGATAGAAAGCGCATACCTGTGAAAGTATATGTAATAAACTAAACACTGACTTTTATGTCCTGTCAAAATTTTTAAAGTTTTAGCCTCAAAGATCTGATATTCCAGAAGCTATTTTTGAAAAAATAATTTATATTCAGCAGAAAGTTTTTTTTTTTTTTTAACAATCTAGATTCTAAAAATGCCATCCTGGCATATGAAATTCTGAAATCTAGTCCAGAACAATGGTCTAGCAAAATGCTCCTCAGAAATATTTCCAAATAAAAGGACATTGACTGATGTATAAGTTTCGAGTGCTTCTTCAAAAATTCACATACTCTTTTAGTTTCTGTCTGTTCTCTTCCAGATTAGAAACATTATTTTTAATTTTTTTAAAAAAACTATAAACTGTTTATATAGATATATAAAATTTATCAATCTTAATCTTATTTTCTTTGGGATTTAGCCTTACTTTACAATGATAGTAGTAAAATATTCAAATCAAGAAAAATGTTTTAGTAAAATGTGATTGTTATTGTCATTACATCCTTTACAAGTGTAGAATGCAGCACTAACATAATTATTTTAACACCTACTCCTTGTTGTGTTTCACCGTGATTGTCATCTTGACCGAATTAGAAGATACCTACCAGATTAGAAAATCACTCTTCTCAGTGTGGCCATGAGGGTTGTTTTGAGAAAGAATTGAAATTTAGGCCATCAAACCAATGAGAAAGCCTCATTCTGACTGTGACTGTCACCATGCAACAGGCGTGCTGAGTGTTCCCACTTCTTGGACTGAGAATCTACTGGATCCTCCCTAGGGCTCTCCAGGCTGTAGACAGCAATTGGGGACTATAGTAATTCTGCTCCTCTAAGCTTATTTAACAAGTCCCTTTGCACAAATATATATATTTTTTCTATTGAGTCTATTCCCCTAGAGAACTTTAACAACTATATCTCCTTTACATCATATATGATTCACCAGATTTAAATCTAATTTGTAAATCAACAGAAAATATGAATATGGGAAAATATGTGATGAAAGTATGAACAGGAAGAAAAATAATAGAGGTCTCTAATTAATATAACCTTACTTTATTTTTATGATGTCAATTTAAGGTGTACAACAAAATGTTTGCTATACAGAGTGAAATGATTATTACAGACAAATAATTAAACTCTCAACAACTTTCCTTAGTTACATTTCAGTTCTATATTTTGTAGTAAGAACACGTAAAATATATTCCATTAGCAGATTTTAAGTATATACTGTAGTGTTATTTACTATACAATCTTGCTGAACATTAGATCTCAAAACCTATTTATCCTATGCAAATGCAAGTTTGTATCCTTTATCCTATTATTTCCCATTTCCTCTCTTTTCCTGCCCCTAGCAACCACTGTCTACAGTTTCCATGTGTTCATTTTCTGTTAAGATTCTGTGAGTGTATGAGATCATATAGTATTTTTATTCTGTGCTGGATTTATTTAACTTATCATAATATTCTCCAGGTTTATCCATATCATTGTGAATGGTGACGTCTCCCCTTTGGCGAGGCAGAACAATATTCAATTATACACACATACACACACATTATAATCTATTTGCCCATTCACTTAATTTCCACATTTCCATGTTTTGGCTCTTATAAATGATGCAATGAACATCAGACCATTGATATTCCTACACAGTGTTGATTTCATTTCCTTTGAGTAGGCATTTTGTAGAGCAGTTGTTGGCTTGTATGTTAGGTATCATTTAACTTTTTAAGAAACTATATTGTTTTCTATAATAACTTTCCAGTTTTCATTTCCACCACCAAAGTGCAAGAATTCCTTTTTGTCCACACCCGCATCAACATTTATAATCTTTTTTCTCTTTGTTACTAACCGTTCTCAGTAGGGTGAGTTGATATGTCATCATGATTTCAGATCTCTATTGGCCTTTTTATTGTTGTTGTTGTTGTTGTTGTTGTTAGAAAAATATCTTCTCAAGTCCTTGGCCTATTTTTAAAGTGAACTTTTCTTTTTACTATTTTGGATATTAAAACCTTAACAGCTATGTCATTTATAAAGATTTTCCGTTAACATGTTAACTGATTTTGAATTTTTTGATTATTTAGTTTTTGTGTAGATTATTAATTTGATGTACTCTCACTTGTTAATTTTTGTTTTTATTGCCTGAACATTTTGGCATGATATCAAAAAAGTCACTGAGGCCATACAAGGAACATTTAAGGTAAGAGTTTATAACTTTATATGTCAAGTTAAGGTCTTAATCCATTTTAAGATTTTTTATATGATATAAATAAATGTCTATTTTCTTTCTTTTGCATGTAGATATTCAGTTTTGCCAATACTATATATTAAAGAGGTTATTTGTTCCTTATTTTTCTTCTTAGTGGCCTTATTGAAAATTAATTGTCTCAATATGCTTGTTTTTTTTTGTATATTTCAAGTGGCCAATATGAAGTCAAATTAAAAAAAAAAAGTTTGCTTTCCTGTAAATTAATACTTAACATTACATAAATTCATACTTTGAAATTGAATCTTTCTAAAGTTTTATTTATACGAATACATGCAAAATTCTGTAGCTTTTTGTTTTAAAAAGCAAATTCATAAAAAAGCAACGAGGGACTAAAAAACATCTTTAAGCTCATGTACAAATGAACAAAAGAGCATCTTGACATTTTTGTGCTAATTGCGAAGCACAACATTGCCAGAGTCTGAAGAGGAGACTTACGAAATCTCGGGCTCCTACATGTTTTCCAGTTGTTTATTACAAAACGCTTCCTTACCGGCTCCTATCCACATGTACATCTTTACAACCACAGCTCTGCCTCAGGCACTTTCTAGTGTCAGAGGCTACCATCTGGAAGGTGGCTGTGTGTAGTATGTAAGTGGGCTTTAAAGGAACTGATTGTGTTGGTCTCCTCCAGAGAAAAGAACCCCCAACTGAAAAATCTCTTAGTACAGCTCTGCATTTTCTAGGAGCATCTACACGATTGCTATATACTCTCTTGCCACCAGCTGTTTTATATACTCTTGGCTCCCCAGCTGAGGCAATTAAGAGAACAGGATCTGGCATTCCGTATACATATGAGCTGAAACTCTGAAGCGCTTTCCATGTTGGCAGAACATGGGCAGAAAATAAAGCTTTTCTCCAGAATAAAGACTTTTCAATCTGATAGGCAACAATTGAGGAATGAAAAAGGCAGCTGCTAAAATGACAGTGTGGGGAGCTATGGAATCCTGGCTATCAGCAGAATACTGCACATTAAATTAAGTAGAGAAGAATAGCTGACTCCTGCAAAACCAGCTAGGGGAGAAAATGCTAAACGCTTAGGTAAGGACAGAAAATAGGGTGTTTTTCACTTTACACTGCTTTTCCTGTGTACTGCATCTAGCTAAACACTGTCCATTATAGGCACATCTGATTTCTGATCATGTTATCTACCGGGTCACTGAATCTGAATTTCTCTAAAGAAAAATGCAGTAGGAGAAAAGGATTTTTGAAATGGCTACTGGACAAAGAATATACTCTTTCATAAAACTAAAGTTAAGAAAAAATAACTTCCTAATTACATAGCAACAACAAAACGTTGGGTATATTTTAGCTCAAGATGTTACCCAGGAAAAAAAAAAAACAAAAAAAAAAAAACAAAAAAAAACTCATCTTTATAATTTTTCTACATAGAAAATCTAAAATAGTAATTTCTGTGTTCATTCAGTACATGGCTAATTATTTTTGTCTTTGCTGTAAATTTCCTATAACCAATAGGCAATTTTAAGAATATTTTATCTTTCTCATTTCAAATAAAACTAGTAAGTCAGACCTCGGATCACAAACTTAATTTGTTCTGTGATTTTGGAAAAGGTGGCCACATTTGTGTTTGTAGGGGAAAGATGGCCGTGGTCATGTTAGTCATCAGATGTAGAGTTTGAAAACAAAACCAAAAATTTTCCAAAGCTCCTGTTTATGAACCAAATTGCTTACAAACAAAAGCATTCATGAACAGAAACACTATTGTACTTGAAAATATTTTGGGAAAGGTTTAAAGCTTTTTTTCTAGTAAATAAATCCCGTTAATATACATATAGTTCCAAAACTTATGTTTCTTATCCAGATTTCTATTCCAAACACTAGACTCATGCTGATAGTTAATTATTTAATGTCTCAAAAAGAAAAATGTCCCCAAACTGAAAAATCCCAACAGAACCTTTGATTGTACCAATATTTTATTGAACCTGCATTGGTGTCTTAACTTTGCAAAGGTAACACATGTAATTGTTAAAAAAAAAAAAAAAAAAAAAAAAAAAAAAAAAAAAAAAAAAAAAAAAAAAAAAAAAAAAAAAAAAAAAAAAAAAAAAAAAAAAATTAAAAAAAAAAAAAAAACTAGCATCCAGTTATCCAACCTAAGAATTACTGATGATTCACTTTTCACAGCATCCCACCTTCAGATTTATATCATCACAAAGTGTACTTATGCTACCTTCAAACATATGGATTCTGCCCTTGTCCTAATCTTACTATTACCCTAAAGAAATACACTGACATCTCTCACTGAGGTTACTGACATAAAGGAAAGAGAGAAAGAGAGAGAGAAAGAGAGAGAAAGCAGGAGAGAGAGAGACGGAGACAGAGAGGGAGAGGCAGTAGTGGGAGACAAAAGAAGAAGAGGACGAAAGTATAGGGATGACAAGGAAGGAAGGAAGATTGAAATATTTCACTGTTTACAAAAACTTATGTGAGGTGGCCAAAACCAATATAGCTTAGCTCTTCATCTTACCTACTGAACATACACTGAATCTACACTATAGGGCTAACATTTCAAATACGTCAAACTTGAAAAGGCCACTTAAAAGTCTTTGAAACACATTTCGATTTCCTACAGTATGCTTTCCCTTTTCTTCTATTGCTAATTTCTTAACTTTCAATTTTCTCATTATTATTCTTCTGCATAGCCAATTTATGAAAAATTTAAAAATCACAATCATCTCACCTAATTTAATTCCTTAAATGTACCTAGTACTTCCTCACATAAGACACATACATATGTACACACACACACACACACACACACACACACACACACACACACACACTAATGCACACACACCCACCTAATTTGTCTTTAACTCCTTATGGATATATAAACTCTTTAATATCATTGTATTGAAAACCTTAATCTCATGAATCTGCCCTGTAAAATAGTGACCAGTGAATCATGTTCATTCATTACTTATTTATTTAATAAATGGATGAAAATTTTGCAGCTTATTCTAATATTTATACATTTTAAAAACATTATTTGAGTAACCCTCTAATCCCATCATATATCATTCTAACTTCCAACTCAAGCCAATAATACCTGCAAAAATATTTTGTTCAAAAATAAAACTAAAACTTACTAAGTTTAACAAAATATTATACAACTTGTAACGATGACACATTGGTGTTTAGGCATATCTGACTGCATCTCCTAAAATAAGGTAAACAAATTACATGCTCACAATTATATTATAGTTGTCTCTTGCTTCCATAGAGGATTGAATTTAGGATCCTAATTGGAACCAAAATCTTAGCATGTTAAAGTTGTCTATTTAAAATAATACAGCATTTGAATACAACCTATACATTCTCCTATGTTTCAATTTATCTCTAAATTATTTACAATACTGAATACATTGTAAATTTTATAAAAATTGTTGTTATGATGTATTATTTAGGCTTTCATGACAAGACAAACAGGCAATTCATGCTCAATACAGATGTAATTTTTTCTTATTATTTTAGATCTGTGTTTGTTTGAATACACGGATATGGAACCCACACATATGGATGGTCATCTCTTTATCAATATATTTCAGCATTGATTTAGGTATAAGTATTTTAGCTCTTAAAATTTTAGGTGGCTTAAAGTCTATATTGCTTTTTTTTAGTTAACATTCATCAAATTTTCTTAAAACATTACACTAGTGCATATATGGCATTTATTAGGGTTCTCCTAAATAGATTTTTGTGCTAGAAGAAAGTATAGGTTAAATAGTAGCATTTGTGAATCATAAAATATAATGCAGAATGGAAATTACAAAGAGGACAGAGGAAATTAAATAATGGTACCTAAATATACACTACTAGAAAATATCTGAATTATATAGTGTATCACAACAGAAGTTGATGCAAATTCTTTTTTCTAAATAACTGATAAATATTCAAGGTTTTTTACCCATGTTTGAATATGTTTATCAACTAACTGTAGATTAACATATTAAATTTGGATATTCTACTCTTTATGTGACTTCTTCCTATCAGAACAATTTCAGTGACATATATTTTATAATATAAAAATGGTGAGCATTAGTGAATTATTTTTATAGAGTGCTCACAATCTTTACTGACAATATCAGCAAATGAAAAACAGTTAAGTGGAATATTCATTCTGCTTTAAATGAAGTATTTCTGGCAATTAGTAAAAAGAAAATAATTTCTTAAAATGCGGTGACAGCACTAAAATTCTCAATGCTGTGAGAAGCCACAGTGTGCATAAAGCACATTTAAAAAATAACATTAACATTTTTAGTCAAATTGACCTATCTTCATAGACCTTTATAGCTATTCTGTTTAAATTATCATTATTCATTTGTTATAAAGAGTTAAATTTTATTACTGTGAATTGCTTATAAAGTGAGCTAGATGGTGCTAGAGAACATCATTCCATTTGTTATGTGATCATATTTACAGCATAACTCTTTTTGATAAGACTGAATGTAAAGGTTGGGACCCATTACATTTGTCTGTACTTTGGTATTCCAGTACAAATCAAACAAAACAAGTTTACAAACAAATCAGACTCATTAATGGGTGAAATTAGGATTATTCTTGCTTAAAATTTACATAAAACATTTTGGCAACAGATACACGCTAGGTTATAGTATTTGAAAAATCCAGCAGTAAAGAATAAAGAAGGAAACAAGCAGATATTTGAGCTATGTTGAAATTTTAACATAGTCAAACAAACTCTTACATACCATGTATTATGACCATGAAATATCAAAGTAGTTACACACTATAAGCTGCTCTTACATTTTCTTTGACCTGTTTTATTCAATATAGAGTTATAGGAAGTTTTCAGAAATTCATACTTACATTATTCAGTCTACTTTGCATGCCTCCCCATGAAGAAACAGAGGAGTAAACTGACAGCATTTCTTATTGTGTTTGATAGGTAAGCAAAGCTTGTTACAGAAGCCAAATGTGAATGCACCGAACACATACATATATACTAGCGAATTGTAAAGTGCAAGAAATGATGGCAGATGGATCGGTTCTGGTGCTAAGACCATAACAAACTAATCTTCTCTGAGTAAAGGCTGTTGATTTTTTTCATTCAAAGCGTGCATCGTAGACCATCCCAGAAGTTTAAAATCGAATATACAGATTAAGCTGGTTAAAATGTTAATCATGTAAAGTAAAACTGAAGGATTTAAGTCTTATACAGCAGTTTGCATCATATGCATGTTAAATATTGGAAGACAAAATTCCATCTAGCTAATTGAAAATGATATTGAATAAATTTAACATTAAGGAACATATAATTATAGTGGTGTCCCCAAACTCTTGATTTACCTAATTAGAAACTATTTAGCAAGATGAATTCCTACAACGGCATGAATACCAATAGTATTAGAAATCGGTTCTGTATCATGTTTTTTTCTATTTATATCTTTCGTTTACCAAGACATTTTATTTTAAGAGATCAAAAATAGTGGCAAAATTGTTACACATTACCATTTATAAATTTAACAATATTGTTCTTGTTTTTGAAGTATACTCTACTCCTCTTGTAAATATTGTAAAAAATAAAATCCCTAAAATATCGAGTGCTATAACAATAAATACAACCATATTCTAGGTGCCACCAAACATATTCAAGTGCACTTAAGCAATGAAAACTTCATTAGGTAACGGCGGTGATAAATCAGAAAACTATGGACCATGTTATTTACTGGCTAGTTCAGGAACAACTAATGAAAAGCAGAACAGACCTTGTTCCCTAAATATTGTTTAAGTACTCTTGGGACTAGTGAGTATACTTCATATAACAACCACAACAAAAAGCATCTTAATTCAGAATTCACCTTCCAACTTCAGAGTATTTGCTTAAAGAGAATTTGGCAAGAGCCTACGTCAGATCTCCTATAATTGCATTCAATTCTAGCTTCATTCAGTAATGACTTTCTTCGTCTTGTAGAAACGTTGAAAATCGCCTCAAAGTTGTAGCTGGTTTGAAGCATATGAAAGGGTAATGTTTTAATTTAATGTCATTCCCCTCCCTAAACCTGATACGTACTTTACCTCTTGAAAAGTATGTATAACATGTCCACATAAAAATGTTAAATGTCTAGATGAACGATAGATTCTTAATCATATGAAAAATAACACTTCTGTTTCTACATTTAACTTTTTTAAACGATTATTTATTACTGCTTCAGAAATGTCCTTTAAAGTCGTATGGCAGATGGGTATGTAAGGTGTCCACAAGATTTCTGTCTCCCAAATAAATGCTTTGTATAATTCTTCTTCATTGAATGGAGATGATACCTACAAACATACTAGCATATCATGCCCTTGTTTAGCTTACTTAATGTGGCAAAGACAGGTGAATTTTGAAGATTTTTATGGTTCAGTACAGGCTGTGATATGGGTACTACTGGTAGCTTTTAGACAAGATTATACTGACTAGAAGCAAAAAGTCTATTTCAAACATTTTCAGTTTTGCCAGAAAGAAAACACCAGTACAGCTTGGTTGCTAAAAAGATTAACATCGAAAAGAAGCCAAATTCTTTGCACCAGGACCCTAGGAAGAGAGCCTTGAGGGCACCCTGGGACTCTGCAGGACTCCATTCTTCCCAGGCTAGGAGTTGCAAAAGTCAAAGATTTTCATTGAAGAATACAGCTTCAGGCAACGCAGCCTCTATCCTCTTATTCCTCCCTTTTGGAATGGGAATGTTGACCCTATGTCATTGTACA
>PVJO010034185.1:0-11250 GCA_004026905.1 Hystrix cristata | reverse complement strand
AAATCTATTATCCATTTTGTTCCTTTGCCCTAATTCTGATGGGTTTTCCTTTATAGGTGATTTGTTTCTTTGCTCTAACAGCTTTTAATAATCTGTTCTTGTGTTGAATTTCTGGAATCTTGACTACTATATGTCTTGGTGTAAGATTTTTCTGATTATGCCTATTTGGAGTTTTATTTGCCTTGCTTATCTGTATGTCAAAATTTTTTTTCCATGCTTAGAAAGTTTTCTGCCATTACTTCTGTAAAAAAGTTTTTTTATGTCCTTTGTGCTATTGTCTGATTTTTTTGATTCCAATTAATCTTATATTGTACTTTGTGCATCATCTAGAAGCTATTGGATTGATTTTTCATGATCCCTTGCATTTTTAAGTAGTCTTTCATTTGATGATCACCAACTGCAACCCTGTCTTCTAGATCTGATATTCTATCTTCACATTGGTTGGTTCTGCTGCATATACTTGCAATAGAATTTTTAATCTCCTGGATATCTATTTGAATCTGTTTTATGGAATCCAGTTCTTTCCTATATTGGACATTCATGGTTTCCCTGCCTTTCTAAAGCTTCTCTATTTTATGTATCTGTATCTACTCTAGATTCACTAAACATTTCCTTCATTATATCATCTCCTTAATTATCTGTGTAGTTATTTATCTTTTGGTTTTGTGAAGAGACTTATTCATTTGTTTTGTAACTTCTGCTACTGCCATTTCAGAAAGTTCAGCTTGGTGGCTTTTGACTTCTTTGACCTCAGTGCCCACTGGATTTGCCTTTGGCGAGTTGGGGGTGTTGGGTTGCATCTTGGTTCTATCTTTTCTCACTTTTTTTTCTTTACCTTTTTTTCTCTTTTTACCCCATTCCCTTCTTCTCCATTTGTTTTCTCATTTTCTGTTTTTTAAAAAAAATTATTTATTTATTTATTTATTAGTCTTCCCTGTTGAGGCTTGTAAATTGCTCAGGCTAGGTAGCTTTGTTACTGGTAGTGAGACCTCCTTAGGAAATGATTACTTTTCAGAGGTGTCTTCTAGGAATAGCTGGCTTTTGGCCTTTGAGTCTGCTCCAGGATCCTGCCTATTCCCTGAAAGGTTATAACCTCTTTGACCTAGTACCAAGTTCTTTACTACTGGATTATAATGTTGTTTATAACACCCCTGACAAGCTAGGTATTGGCATACAAGAAAGGTGAATTGCTCACAACTGTGTTACCTTGGCTAAAGTAATACAACCAGTAATAACAAGAGCATCAAGCATAGTCTAGAAAATGACAAACAGTGATAACGGTTAATTTGCCGTCTTTACCTATAGGTACAAGATTTATAGTTATATAACAAAATCTAGGACTAATCAGAAAATTATATACAGTATTATCCACTCAACAGAGTGATTTTACCCTAAGGGGAGAAAATTTAAAAAAGAGAAGAGGAAATAATAGAGAAATGAAAGAAGACAATGAAAGAGAGTAGAAGCAAGCCCGAAAGACAAAGGAAGATTATCCAAGCCCCAGGAAACTGGTAAAGAAGACAGAAGGGCAAGAAAGAAGGGAAAAAGAAAACAAGAACAAAACAGAACTAAAAACAGTGTTTACATTCAAGAAAAAACACAAACAATCAAAAAACAAAAAAGCCAAATGAACAACACCAAAAAAGACCAAAAACAAAGGGAAAAAGAAAGAAATTTCCCTGTGGTTTCAAGCCTATGGTTATCTTCTGGGGTCTGTAGTTTTGTGGCAGTGTCCAATTCAAGGCAGGACTCTGCTTTCACTGGTAGACAAGGGAAGGTAGTCAGAGCCCGGCTCCATGCTTGAAAATCCCAGCAAGCTGCCAGTAGATTAGGATGAGTTGCTGGTTCTGTAACTTTCTAATCCACAGAAGTTCCAGGTGAATCTGGCCTCTGGTCTTGAGAGTGCGGCCTGAGTTGTTTAGTTTATAGCACTCTGGGTATTTCTTGCTGCCCTGACCATGGCTCTCTGACCGTGGGCATCTTTTGTGGTTATCCCTCACCCAGTCACTGTGGCAGTTTAACACTGAGAGCCCTGCGATGAAGCCAACCCAGGCTACTCTGAGTCCCGGGTTGAGCTGGCCCTTCCCTAAAGTGGCATCTGACCAAGCACTGTTTCCAGGGGACACTGCAGTCACATGGACTGGAGTCACTCACCAGCCATTGGATCCACTGCTCTGTTCCACTGATGTGTTTCTCCCTGGAGGCCTCTGGAGTTGCCCACTTTCAATGTGCCTCTGTAGATTTGAACATCCTCACTGTTGACACGAGCCAGGAGCCAGGGAGAAAGTGCAGATTGCCCCTTCCTCTTTCTGCCTTGTGATCTGCCTCCTCAATTTCTTTGTAGCCTCCAATTTTCCCTTCTGATCCTTCCTGGGTCCTAGGAATCCACCTCCCTCCTTTTCTTCCCCAACTTTTTATTTTCTGGAGTCTGGATTCTGAATCTTGGAGAGGTTGATTTATTGCTGCTTACTATTCTGCAATCTCCCTGTTTTATGTTTATTTTAAGTTATATATGATTTTATATTTGATTTAATATTTAAAATTTTATTCCAGGTGGAACAAATCAGTATCCACCCCCAGAACTCATTGAAGAATGTGGGAGTATGAACCGTGGGGACACTCTGCTACATGTCATGCCTGTGAAGAGGTAGGCTCATGGTGGGGTCAAGGTTTCCCCACAGCTCTGCCCCAGGTGAGAGTCTGTCTGTGTAAATAAAGGTCCCAGGCGGTGCCAGTCCTGGACTTGACCCAAACCACTGTCACTGGATGAGCCTGCGTATCTTGACAACTCTGATATGGTTTAGTTTTCTGATTGTTGAATGTTAAGGGTACTATAGGACCAATATAAAAAGTTCAAAGAGCACATGAGTATGTAAAAGCAAAAGGTGAAAAATTTCTATTCTATCATATCACACCATCCTCTGATTTGATATCTTATATGTAATTGTTAACACTAAACACGTAATTCTGGTGCATGTCCAGACATGTCTGCAAGCCCCAGAAAACAGCTAATATCATCATGGTATCCTGAGGAGATGCCTAAACATAAAGTTTATTGAGCACAGCAACACCAGGCAGGTGTGGGACTCTCAGTTCTTGTGGCTGGCTGCGTGACGTGATAGAATTCTTTCCATACAGGTTGTCCAGCCACCAGCTTGGGATGTCTGGCTTTGCTCATGATTTAGAAGCACTTGAAGCAACTAGAAAATACTTTTTTCTAGAAGAGAAGAGAAAGGGCATGATGAGACCTGTAAATCAGCAAGAAGTACTTGAAAATTATGAAAAGAACAAATACAACATTGATGAAAATGAACAAGAAACACCAGCAAAACAAGAAACTAGCAAAGAAATAAATTCAAGTCCTAACAGTGGTAAACTACTTTCTTTTTTTAAGTTGGACTCACTTTTTTCATCTCTTTTTTTTAAAAAAACTCCTGTGTACTGTGTTAATTTGCAAATGTTGACTATATGCCTTCTTTGCAAATGCATAAATTCATGTATGCAACTAAAGAAGTTAGCTTAAGGAAACAGATGAGGGGAACTGGAGCTGCAGGAAACCATGTCTGGGCCTGTTTTGGGGAGACACCCTATAAAGCATTTGCTGTTGACTGCAGAGAAGCAAAGAGCTATTGCTGAAGTGGTGAACGTACTCCTGCCTTGAAATGCACCCCCTTGTAGAAAAGCTCTTTCATCCATGAGTGGCCACTTGCTTTCTGGCCAAGTTTAAGGAATGTTTTGGATCCATCTAAAGCAACTGTAGCATCAGTTTTGGATTACAGCAGGTAGTAATGCAAATGCCAAATTATCTTGCACATGGGTCAACAAATTAAGCAGAACAACATTTATGTTAATTAGAGATATGGGGGAAATTGACTATGATATTTCTGAAAGTCATCCAAGAGAGGCGAAAGTATTTCTGATGAGGGTGTGGTTAGTCCTGCTGTAATAAAAATGAGAGTAGTTTCCCAGAGGTTTCGGATGTGCCTAGATGGTTCCCCTGCCAGGTCAAAGGGATAGAGAGCTTACCCACCATCTAACTCAATGCCACTCACAGACAAAACCTGAGATTTCATGCTGCTCAGGCACAGTGTCGCTGGGCTGTGGTCAGTTTCCTCTCTCAAGCCTTCATCAGTTACTTAAACGGCTTCTTCCATACCTCTTCCAATAGTTATTTTTTTTGCTTTTCAAAAGAAACAAACATGCCCATATACAACCTCTGACAACTTCCTATATCTCTGCATCTTCCTGTGTTTTCCTGTATTTCTCTTCCTGCCCTCTAGTTGGAGAAAAGAGCTGGCCCTTGTCTTACATGAACTGTCAAGAAAGATTGAAGGGCTCTTTCAGGTCTCACTGCTTGAGCTCCTTGGAACTTGACTGCCGTTGACCAGCACCTTCCCCTGCAAGCCCTCTCTTTGCTTGACTTTGGAGGCTGCATGCTCATCTCTGTCCTCTTCCTCTTTTACCAACTCTTCATTGGAGTGAGCCACCAACGGCCCAGGGATGGAGAGCCAGAACCCAACATCATTCTAGTTGTCCTCCTTCCCCTTGCTTCTGGCTGTCAAACTGGTCTCATAATCTTCCATGTTTTCCTCCTTTCAATTCCATTCTGAGTCCCTGATTAAGTTTTTAAAAATGTAAATATGGTCATGTCATTTCTTCTACGGTTCTCAATTATCTGGAAGTAATGCTCAGGTTCCTGGGTAGGGCACACAGGTACTCAAGAGCAGACCCCTGCGCTGGTCCTCTGGGGCCTCACTGGCTGCCACTTCCATAAACACAGCTTTTGCCTGATTCACAGTTGCCTCAACACCTTGCTGTTTGTTCTAAGTCCCTGTCCCCCTGCCCACCTTTACCTGCCTGTCTGTACCTGTGCAGCAGGAGCCTGGATTACATCTCCTTGTGTCTCAATACATGGCTCAAGTTTTCCCTCTCCTTAGAGTCCTCTGTGTGCCCCCGTGCAGTATGAAATTTAAATGGCCTCCTTTGTACCCACGTATCTCAGGCTAGTTCTGCCATAGCATCTGCAGCCTGTCCTCACACCTGCTTGTGAAACATCAAACATGTGTTATCTCTCTTCACAGAAGCCAGAATGATGTTGGCATAATTTCAGTTTCAGTGTTATCTCCAAAATGCACAGACCTGTAGCTTTCCCTGCTAAAGGGCTAGATGTAGGTTACATGTCCTGGAAGACAGTATGCACAAATTGTGATTTCATTGCAGCTGTTCCTCACACCTGTCCAACTCTCTTCCTCCACCGTTTTCTTCTTTCATTCCTGGATTCCAGGAGTTTGAGCAAAACTGTGGCTGCTGCTGCATGATTCTTCCAAGAAGACAAACGTTAATATTCATTGTAAAAATGATGCCACATACAAAATTAGGGTCTAGCAATAATTGCTTGAGTCAGAACTTATTAGCTCCCAATGCCATATCGTATTGATGAAACAAAATTTAAGACTGAGGCATACCAAGTGTTAAGCTTCAAACAATGACTTAGAGATGATTAGTTTAAAATTGTCAGATAACAGAGAGGACTCTGTGCTATAGGCACCAACTCTCTATAAGGAATGTAATTATGTACTACAGATATATACTAATTAAAAAACTCCAAAAACCACGGAGGGCTCACTTATAGTTGTGCTAACCAACATGGTAACTACTGGCTGCAATGACTACTTAAATAATTTGAAAATTAAATAAAATTTAAATTTAAATTCCTTGGTTATAGTAGCCATATTTCAAATGTCCAATAGCCCCACGGGCAGGCTGGTGACTACTGTATTAAACAACACTGGTGTTCTATCATTTCCAGCACTTGTCATTCTAGGACATTTAGCTGGGCAGTGCTGCTCTGGATGTATAATCTGGGAAGTGCAGCGCTGCCCCACAGGCTCCCAGACCACAGGGAAGGGTGGGGCCTCTGAAGACAAACCTGTAAAGCATCATGGGAAAAGTGATTGACTGTTGCAACATGCCTCTGTCTGCCAGTTGGTGATGGCAGAGGTGGGGCCAGCTGGTTGCTGAGCCCCAAGTCTATATTTTGAATCTAGAGCATGTAGCCCAAAGTTTGCTGTTGCAGTGTTTTTCTGTTGCCTGTTTTTGAAGAAGCACTTGCTCTTCCTTCTCCTGGGCCTTTGCTGCTTGCTGTCTTCCACCTTCCAGAGTTGGGGTCATTCTGTGGGTGCAGTGTGCCCGCTCAAAGGACAATTCTACAGTCAATTCCTACGTCCACTAAGAGTGTATCATGTCCCCATGGGGCCAGTACGCTCCACTGTGCCTCTTAGAAAACTAGTTGGTGCTGATCATCCTATGTAATAGGAGGCTAGTAGGCCACTTCCCAGGAGCAGTCCAGGGATTTTGACTCTTGCTTTCTGAAGACAGTATCTTCATTGGTCAGGGGCACTTGTAAGGCCCCGAAGGAGCTGTCTGGAGAACGCCAGCATTCTGTGATTCAGGGCTGACTTGGGACACGAACACTTGCCTGTGACACAAAGTATGCTCGAGGAAATCTGTTCTCCCCAGAGGGTAGGGGTTACTGGGGAATTCAGTGCCCGATTTAAAATGAAAGGGATTCCAGATCTTGCTTTGTCTTGATTTGTTGCTTCTTGGTGCCATTTTTCATTTTTCAAGAACATCACAGTTTTCTTTTAATAGATGTCTTAACTTCTTGGTCAAGAGTCAGGGTACTATAAGTAGTGAATAAACAGGATTTATGGAGGTCATTGGAAGGCTGGGCAAGTCAGGAACAAGGCAAGGGATTGAGATGGTTTGAAAAAAAATGAGGAAAAGAAGAAAGTGAGGAGTTCTTAGTGTGGGAAAACTTTATCCATTCATTCATTCGTACCTTTCAGGGTCTGTGGTAGAAGTGCTATGGGCCAGCTACTGTGAAAATATCTGTAACCATATTGTACCTTTCACATGTATTATGGGACACATTACAACACACTCGTGATGTAGGGTTTATAAAAATATTGCTTTTATGTTTGAGGAAATTGAAGCTCAGGGAGGTTCAGTGTTTCGCCCCAGGTCACACAGCTGGTTGGTGGTGAGGCGGGATTCATCCCCATCCCCGAGACACCAGACCATTGCCCTTTCCCTTTCAGGATGAGTAGGAAACGCAGTTCTCTTTGCATTTGTTTTGTTGCAGATCTTTGTTCCGTGGATCTGGTGGAAGGCAAGTGCCGAGATTAAATCCTGAAGTGGTACTACAGCCGGGAAGAGCAGGGGTGCCTGCAGTTCTGGTATGGTGGCTGTGGTGACAACATCAACCGGTTTGAAACCAAGGAGGAATGTGAGGTTCTGTGTGTCCCAAGCTAAACAGCCTTGCTGCTGTTACCCCCTTTCAACAGATGGTGAGACTGATGTTACCCTTGTTGGAGGCCACACGGCTCATGAGTGACAAGACCCACTCTGCAGCCTTGGCCAGCAAGTCCCTCCAGTGAGGGGTTACGTTAAATAATCTGTGGCCTGAGAAGGACTGAGTCCTATTAGTTACAAAGAGCAACTTAAAGTTTCCTGAAAGTTATTTAAATGAAGTAGAACTAAGTGAAAAGGACACTTGAATTTAACCTGTAACATTATTTTAAAAACTGGGTGCTGTGCAGCAAAAGAAAAATCAGTATAAGTAGTAAGCAAAACATAATTCAAAGATGAGTTGAAAAATATATATATTTTTTAACTATTATAGAATAGAGAAGTGTTAGAGTGAGCTGGAAAAATGATATCTACTGTAAAATCCATTCTTGGTACTTGACAGAAATAAACAAATAAAGGTATTCTTTATGACCTCTTTGGTATGAGACTACATGCAAATCCTGCTATACCTTGTGACAGAGCACTTGATGGTAAGGAGATAGCACCAAGTTTTCTGTGGGACCCAGTCTGTTGGTATCAATTATAGTGACTTCTGTTCTTCAATACATATTGACTCCAGAGATACGACTGATGTTGTCTCTGCAAAGATAGCGCTGTCAATGGGCTGAAAGGTTTCAGTCCACCAGGGATAAAACATTTTGCAATATAAGTAGTGAGGATACTGTAATTGTGGGGTTTTTAAAACAAGATTTCTAATTAGTCTTCTTTGTAAGATCTTCCCCTGCCTCAAGGCTGGTGTCTCCTGGCCTCTGACCTGTGCTCAGTTTCCATACAGAATTGAGAACTGCATGGCAGGGACTGAGCGTACAAGACTGGCTCACTCAGGTGTCTTGTAGGATCCTGCATTAGTCTTCTCAGGCTGCCATACAGAATACCACAGAACGAGCGGCTATACACAATAGATGTTTATTTCACACAGTTCTGGAGGCTAGAAATCCAGATCAGAGTGGTGGCCTGTTTGGTCCCCAAGGAGGGATTTCTTCCTTGCTTGCAGATGGCCACCTTGCTGTGTCCTCACATGGCCTTTCCTTGGTACTGAACATGGAAAGGGGAGGAGATGACAAGAGGAGAAGAGAGGAAGGGAGCAGGAAGGAGAGGAGAGGAGAGAAGTGGGAAGGGAGAGCGAGCGAGCGAACTTTCTAGTGTCTCTTATGATCACGTCAATCCTATTAGATTAGGACCCCGTCTGTATGACCTCATTTAACTGTAATTACCTCCTAAAAGCCTTATAGCCAAATAGTCAGATTGGGGATTTGGGTTCCCACATAGGGATTCTGAGGAGACACAAACCTTCATAACAGATGACAAACAGCTGGTGGTCCCCCTTACCCACCCCAGGAAGGGTAGAGCTTCCTTTCTGGCAAGTTCCTGGTTTAGGAACTGATTTCCAGAATCTGTTTTGTTCCTCCGCACAGTCTGGTGACGCCGCACGCGAGAAGGGAACCAGCTTTATACAGAACGTGTACAAAGAAACATTGACGTTTTTATGGTAGGTATTTAAATCTGCTCAGAAAGGGTGACTGACTGTTCCTGGCAGCAAATCTGCACAGCACAGAGATGTGTGTGGAAGAAATAAAGAGCATTTCTAATCTTTTCTCCGGAGGTAGCTGTTTTGGTATCATCCAGGTTGATTTTGAATGCCTGGACTTACTGCCTTTTTCTGTTTTCTTCCTTAACAGAGGACATGTCCCTGATTTCGGATGCAGCATTTTCACCAGGGGAAGGAAATGGTAGGTGTTTCATCTGCCTTTGTAGAGCTGCTCACTGCGCCTGCCTGGGTTGCCCGGGCATATGGGGCCTCACTCACCTATCCAGAAGATGGTATTTGATTAGAGTTGTGATAATTTTCCACATCTGCTTCCTACTCTAGCCTCCCCACATTCGAGAGCTGGGCACACCAAGGCTGAGCGTCAACAAGGAGAGGGCCACTGGGAAGGCTCCCAACGTTTAGGAGCCCAACTGCAGTTCTCCTCGTGCTTCCTAGGGGGTGTGTAGCACTTCCGTGCAGTTCTCCGACTCACAAAAATTTCACTCCTAAATCCTGCGGTAGAGACAATCTAACTGAGGGGCAGCAAGAATTTTCTGTTGCTTTAGATACTCTTCATCCTCGCTTGTGTGTACTTGTAAAGTATAGATGTAGTTTTAGTTACTTTTTTCATTGCTGAGACAAAATACTCAACACTCAAACTTAAAGGAGGAAAGACTTATTTGGCTCACACTTTGCAGAAGTTTCAGTTCATAGTTGGCTGGCTCCAAGGCAAACTGGCATGGCAGAGGATCATTGCAGGGGAGAAACAGTTCATGGCAGGCAGAAGGCAGCAAAGCAACAAACAGTGACAATAGCAGCCTTCTTTCTGTCCCTTATATTCCATCTAGGCTACCTTCCCTTAGGACTCATACCCAGGGTGAGGTAACCTTGATCCCAGCATCACACCATGAACGAATGCCAGACTTCCATCCTTAATCCCAGCATCACACACTCTAGATCCAGCCACCTCTGGAAAGCCCCACCTATGAGCACATGAGGTTTTGGGGGGACATCTAGACACAACCATAGCAGGTCTGATCTTTTGAACTTCCCCACTCCAACCACCAGTTGGTATGTCAGCATCGTCTTTATGTTGGGGATGATGAAACTTTCCCAGGAAAGTGATGTGGCTTGACCCAGGCACCGAACAGAAACTGGCTTTGATTCCTTTTGCTCCCGAGGCCAAAGCTCCCTCTGCTGTAGCCCATTCATTCTAAACCATCAACTCTCACCTGAAAGTTCTGAAGGTTAGAGCCCTGTGGGCCCAGGACATACAGGGGAGGTGTGGGCCTGACCTTTTGCCTTGCTGACTGCCTCAGTCTCCCCACTGTGTGATTCTGGCCTAGACAGATGACACCATAGCCCCATGGGGAGCACTGGAGTTAAAAGGCCTCTCAGAGTTCTCTAAAGTGGACTAAAGTGGTCAGACCAGCTTCCCCTGCCTCTGTCACCTACTAGATGTGGGCAGCCTGGGACGAGCTTGCCTGGGGAAGGTGAGGCTGTCGCTGTGGCACTTCTGCCAGCTGGGGCCGCAGGTCCTTCTCGAAGGTGGATCTGGGTGGCACCTGCCATATCTATCACAGAGCCTATTCCTGGAATGTCCTTTTGGATTTTTTCAGATCTTACCTAGTTTTTCAAATCCAACAGGACACACTAAAACATCACTGTGCTGCATACTGGTCCTCAGGGGTATGTTCTGTCCCTCCAACTTTTCACTTGGGCAGTACTGTATAAGTCACTTGCAGCTTCCTGGACATGCCGTTCCAGCCACACATGGTGTTCATACTTCTGTGGGTAACTTCTCTATTTCATTTATTTTAAACATATTTAATAGGTACATACTATGTATCAGATCCATTATTTGTGACAACACTCATCTCTGCTCTCCTTGCCTCCAAACACCCCTTGAGTTCCTCCATTCAAGAGTGAACTGGTTGTTCCTTCCTGTGGGCCTTCTTGTATACACTTCCTTTCTGCCCTTTCCCCACCATGTTCATACCATTTTCCCTCAGTCTCCTCATCGGACTGTGAGCCTTTTCCCCAGGAATGCCCTTCCTGCCACATAGACCATCATATTTCTTTTTAGTTTGGATCCACATCACTGCCAGTCACGGAGTTTAGATTCAGAATGTCCTTCCAAGGCCCATGTGTCAAAGGTCGGTCACCATCCCGTGGTGACCCTGGGAGATGGTGGAACTTTTGAGGGGTGGGGTCTAGTAGATGGAAATCAGGTCATCAGGGGTGTGTCCTCTGGGGGGGCATATTGGGACTCTGGCCTTTCCTTGCCTCCCAGCTGCTGTGAGGTGAGCAGCTTCCTCCACCGTGTGCCCCTGCCGTGCCAGCTGCCTCAC
>PVJO010034184.1:0-11199 GCA_004026905.1 Hystrix cristata | reverse complement strand
AAAGAGCAAAATAAAAGATAGATAATAGGAAGTAGGGAGACAGATCTTTCTCATATGAGAAGGGGATCAAAGGAAGAATGGGGTAGGAGGGAAGGGAAAAGGGATGAAAAAATGAATTAAGATGTGATATGTACATGTACTCCCTTCACACAAGGAATGTAAACATTATGTACTGAGAACATGTACTACTAAAAAAAAAATGTACTTGTATTATAAAACCAACCCTTTTGCAAAGAATTTTACCATATTTACAGAGAACTTTCTTAGTCCCTTAAATTTATAGTTCAATACAGAAAATATTTTAACTGTAATAATTAACCATATTTTTCTCTTTTAAAATTTGATTTCCAGTATGCACAGTGAGATCACTTAGTATTATGATCAGATTACGGGGTCAAGATATTTTTGGTGATTCCTATATACAGTTCTACTAAATTTATCCTTTTTGTTGACCATCTTCAAAAGCAGTTATTCACATAGTCTTACTATACAACATAAGTGATGTGCACTGGGAAACTCCAGGCCTGGTGTGGTAAGGAGCTACCATCTTTTCTACATGAAACTCCCTTATTTTTGCCAGTGGGGCCTGGTATTAGAGCTAACAAAGAAGTATATGGTGAGGGAAAATGTTCGTGTGGGCAAGAAGGTGTGCTGAGTTCAAAGCACTCCTCTACTCTCCAAAGTACTATCTCTCATCCATGAAAGTGTTTGCAGAGAGAAGAAAATGATTATGGTAAGAGTTTCACATATCATATGAGAAACCATGTTTGGCTATTCTAAATAACTTTTTCTTTCTATTTTATGGAAAAAAAAACAAAATTTCATAATCAAATAAGAGAATAACAACAGTTATCATTCTGTATATCATTATCTTCAAAATAATTACTCAGTGCAAGACATAAACCAAAAGGATACTTACAAAAAAGAAACAGATAATAACACAAACTTTTTCAATGAACTAAGATAAACTATTATGACAAATGAAACAGATTAGCATGTATATTGAAATATTTTTAAAGCACTGGAATATGTAATTTGCTGAAGTATTTGAACTTCTCCCCACTTCCTATTTATTTCTCTTCTAAATAACTTTTGAGGCCAGGAGAAATAAAAATGACAATAATAGAACATTAAAAATTATGATGTGAATATACTACAGATAAAAACATGAAAAGCATCCTAAATCATTCTCAGAGGAAAATGTATACCTCTAAATACTTTTGAAATTAAACAGAAAATAAAAACAACTAAAATTAATCCAATAAGCTAAGAAACAATATAAAACATTATAGACAGAAAGAAGGAATTATTTTTCAGTGAATTAGAAAACGTAATAAAGTAGAATTAAATAATAAATTCAAAAGCTAGGACTCTGAAAGGAATAGATACACAAATATCTGATTAATGAAGAAAAGACAGAAAATGTGATATTTAATATGAGAAGAGAGGTTATGAATAAAGATATTTTAATACTATAAAAGAATTCTAGGTAAAGATTTATGCCAATCTTCAAAATTTTGAGGAAACACATTATTTTTATCTAGGAAAATATAAAACGTAACAATTGATTCAAGAACATAAAAAATTTGAAAAAAAAAAACAAACTACCAAGAAGCAAGTGGGAGGAAATTTGCCAAAAAACAAACAAACAAAACCTTCTCTTCAAAATGCCAGGTTCAGATGTTTTAGTGATGAATTTTAATAATTCTACTATTGGGAGATAATGTGTTTTAAACTCAACATGTAAAACTGCAGAATTTATTTCCTGAAACTACCTGACTCTGAAAACAAAATCTATCAAATATATCCCAGAAAAATCTACAGATATCTTACAAATTTAGTTTTAAAATCTCAAATTTAATATTAGAAAGTAAAATCCAGAAGGAAATTAAAGATTAGCATAGGGCCAGGTAAAATTAGTGGCAAGAATGAAAATGTATAAACTATTAGAAAATCTTTTTAGCACAATTCATCGTTTGATAGATCAAAATGAGAGAATCAGGGGCTGGGGATTTAGCTCAGTGGTTAGAGTGCTTGCCTAGCAAGTGCAAGGCCCTGAGTTCGATCCCCAGCACCAAAAAAAAAAAAAAAAAAAAAAAAGTTTAAAAAAACCCAAGAAAATCATAGTGTTATCTCGATTGATTTATAAAAAACATTTTATGACAATTAACATACATTCCAGAAGAGAGGAAAGAGCAAAGGAGAAGATGAAAGAGAGAAGAAGGTGAGAAAAGAAAAAGAAGAAATAATGCTTTGTAAAATAAGAAAAAGAGAGAACTTCTTTAACACAATTAAGATTATCTATTTCAAAACATGAGTCAACATTATATCTAAATGCAAAATCCTAGATATATTTCCATTAAATTTAGGAACAAGATAATTCTTTAAAATACAGAAAATCCAAACATTAATGGCTAAGGAAACTGCATCAGTAACAAAAAAAAGAAAACCTTTCACCAAAAAAGCCCAGGCCCTAATGTTTTCAGGAGTGAATTTTGCAACATTTAAAGAGCAATTAATAATAATCACTCTCAAATTCTTTCATATAATTGAAGAGGGTAAGAACACTTCCAAACTCATTTTACATAGCCAGAGTTACTCTGATATCAAAGCCAGAAAAGGACACTACAGAAAAAGAAAATTACAGACTAATATCCCTGAAGAACACAGATGTAGAAACCTTCAATAGAATACCAGCATCCTGAAATTAACAGTGCTTTGGAAGGATCATATACCACAATCAAGTAGGATTTATCCTTGGGAGAGACAATGATGGTTTAACACAAGCAAATCAATAAATGTGATACACTACATTAAAATAGTGAAAGATAAAAACCTTATGACCATTTCAATAGATGCTGAAAAAGTATTTGACAAGATTCGATATCACTTAATTGTTTAAAAAAAATCTCAACAAACTAGGTATAGAAGCAATATATCTCAACATATAAAGATCATTATATGAAAAGCTCACAGCTAACACATCAAACTCCATGATGAAAGGCCAAAGGCCTTTCCTCTAAGATCAGGAACAAGATAAAGAGGACATTTCTTGCTACTTCTAGTCAACATGTTACTAGAAGTCCTGACCAAAGAAATTAGGTAAGAAAAAGAAATAAAGACGGTACCATAAGCAAATGGGAAGAAGTTAAATTGTTTCTGTTTTCAGATTACTTCATCTCATATATATATATAAAAACCCTAAAGGCTCCACCAAAGTCATCAGAAATAATAAACAAACAGTAAAGTTGCAGGATACAAAAATCAACACAAAAAATAAGTTGCTTTGCAATATATTAAGATGAAGTTTAAAAAAATGAATCGAGGAAACAGTTCCATTTACAATAGCATAGAAAAGAATAAAATACATAGGAATAAATTTAACCAGGATGTTAAAGAACTGTATACTTAAAATTATAAAATGTTGATAAAAGATTAAAGAAGATATAAATCATGGAAAGATATTCTGTGTTCGTGGATTAGAAGAATCAATATTGTCAAAATGTCCATATTCCTCCAAGTGATCTATAGAGCCAATGAAATGGTGTTTTCATAGAAATAAAGAAAACAATTAGAAAATTTGTATGGGAACACAAAGATCATGAATAACTATAGCAATCTTTAACAAGAAGAATAAGTTAGAAGCATCACCCTTTCTGATTTCAAATTAATTTACAAAGCTGCAGTATTAAAAAAAAGTATGGCACTGGCATAAAAACAGACACAGACCAATGGAACAGAATGGAAATCCCAGAATGAATCTACACTTACATAGTCATCTAATTGTTGCTGAAGATGCCAAGAAGGCACAATGGGAAAAGGACAGTCTCTTCAAGAAATGGTACTTTGAAAACTGGATCTCTACATGTAAAAAATGATGTTAGGTTTTTATTTTATACCGTACACAAAAATCAACTCAAAATAGATCGGAGACTTAAGCATAAAAACTGAAACTGTAGAACTCCTAGAAGAAAACTTGGGGGAAAGTGCCATGATATTGATCTTGGCAATAATTTTTTGGATGTGTCACTAAAAACACAGGCAACAAAAATTAGCAAGTGCAGTCAGGCATGGTGGTATGTGTCTGTAATCCCAGCACTCTGGGAAGCTGAGGCAGGAGGACTGACTGTTCGAGCCAAACCTCAGCACCTCAGAAACTTAGGAAGACCTTGTCTCAGAAAGAAAAGTCTGGGGATGTACCTCAGGACAAAGTCCCTAAGTTCAATCTCTAGTAACACACACACACACACACACACACACACACACACACACACACACAGAGATGGAGAGGAGGGAGGGAGAAGGAAGGAGGAAGGGAAGAAGAGAAAGACAGAGAGAGAGAGAGAGAGAGAGAGAGAGAGAGAGAACAAGAAGTGGGGCTATATCTAAAATGTTTCCATACAGCAAAGGAAATAATCAACAAAATGAAAAAGCAATCTATGAAATAGGAGAAAATATTTGCAACCAAGTATGAATAAGAAGTTAATATCTAAAATATAACAGGAACTCCACTCTACAGCAAACAAAACAAACAAACAAAAATCCCAAATTACCTGATTGAAAAAACAGGCAAAAAACTCGAGTAGCCATTATGCCTAAGAAGACACAGAAATAGCCAAAAGATATATGAAAAAGTGTTCACCGTCACTAACCATATGGGAAATGCAGATCAAAATCACAATGAGTAAGAGATAATCTCACACCTGTTAGGAGGGCTGTCATCAAAAAAAAATCAAAACATAACAAGTATCGGACGAGGGCATGGTGAAAAGGAAACTCTTACACACTATTAGGAGGAATATAAATGGGCACAGGTACTATAGAAAACAGTGTGGAAATACCTCAAAAAATAAAAAAAAACACACCTACTACATGATCCAGAAATCCCACTTCTGGATAGATATCCAGAGGAAATAAAATTAGTATTTTAAAAAGGTATTAGCGTGTCCATGTTCACTACAGCCTCATTAATAACAGTGAAGATATGGAAACAATCTAAATGAGTGGATAAAGAAAATGCAGATATATGTATATATTATATATATATATATATATGGCTGTAATATTTTTCAGCCTCGAAAAAGGACAGTAACTTTGAGTAACAAAGTGAGTAAGTTTTAGAGACCCAATGTTCAGCATAGTGATTACAGTGAATGTATTATATACTTGAACTTCGCTAAGAGAATAAATCCTGTCTTCCCACCCCCCCAAAAAAGCGACGATGTGAGGTGACAGATATGCTAATTAACTCTACTATGCTAAATAGCTCATAATGTATACATATATTAAAACATTATGCTATTCACCTTAAATGTGTATTATTTTTGTCAAATATAGCTCAACAAGTCTAGATAAAAATAATCTTAAAATTTTAATAATATTAAAATAAATGAACTAAGTTCATTTATATAAATATCAATAAATGAACTAAAAAAATACAACTGTTGGAAGGGAGATAAATAATCAGTATCTGTTCTGGTTTGGATCTTTTTTTTTGACTTTCAATAATTTATTTTCTTTTTTATAAAAATTTTATTTTAATAGTACATTTTAGATGTACATAGTGATAACATTCATCACAGGGGATTTGTACCTGTACATGATACATCTTGTTGCTGCTTTTTTTTCCTGTTCCCCTCTCCTGCCTTCACCCCCTCCTCCCTCCTTATATAAAAAAGCTCTATTTCCATTTTTTCCTTCTATTTCTTATTTCTCTTGTCCCTCTGTTCCTTTTCTGGTTAGGATCTTAAAGGTCCCCCAAGGCTCCTGCCATGAAAGCATGGTTCTTGTGCAGCAGTGTTCAGAGGTGAGGCCGTAGAGGGGTGATTGGATTGTGAATGTGCTGATGTTACCAACAGACTAGTCCATTTATGTATCCATAGATTAATGGGTTTTGCAGGAGGGGCTTCATTATAAAGGGGGCTCTCTTTTTTATTCCCGGCTGCCATGACGTGAGCAGCTTTGCTTTACCACATGCTTCCTGCCATGATGTTTCTGCCTCACGACAGATCCGAAACAATGGAGCCACCTGACCATGGACTGAAACCTCAGAAAGCATGAGGCAAAAATAAATCCTTCCTCTTCTAAGTTGATTTTCTTATGTATTTTGTCACAGAAATAGAAAGTTGTTTGACACAGTATCTGAACTATAAGTAAGCAAACTGTACCTATCATTAGTCTAAAAAATTTTAAAAATCAAGAGGTGACTACATTCCAATAATAGTTAGTAGGAAATATAATAGAGAGATAACTTTAGTAGCAGCAAGAAAAAATTTTAAATATCTGGAAATAAACTTAACAAGACATTATAAAATCTAGAAGAGATAAGCAGATCTTTACCAAAAGATACAAAAAAGATTTGGATGAACAGAGAAATATATCACGTATATTGATGAGAAAACTCAACAGTGTAAACATAGGCTATCTAAATTTAACACAACTCCAAAAGGATCCCAAGTGGGACTTTTAAGGGAGAGAGAATCTGGGAAAGTAAGTCTAAAGTACAACCGGAGGGAAAATATTAGTTTAAAATATGGTCAGGGACAGATTACTTTTTGTTAAGTAGTAAAAGTGAAAGTAAAGTGATTAAAAAGTATGGTAATGTAGCCATATTAGGCAAATCAGTGAAACTGAGCTGAAAGGCAAGAAATTCCCAACAAGCACTTAGTATTATTACATTATTATATACATTATTTTATAGGTCAGTGATATTTTTAGATCTGAAATGGTGTTGGAAAAACATCTGAGGAAAAACTGTAGACCTCCCAAACACTTTGATTAAAATAAATTTCTATTAGGTATACTATTTAAATAATAATATAAAGATTCCAAGGAAAAACAGAAAAATATTAACATGTACTAAGAAGGGGGAAGACTTTCTTTGGGGGGGTGCTGGGGATCGAACTCAGGGCCTGTGCTTACAAGGCAAGCACTCTAACCACTGAGCTAAATCCCCAGCCCTGGGAAAGATGTTTTTAAAGAAGGTAGTAAAGGTGAAAATGAATAATTGATGAACATTCTGGCTAGAGAAAAGTGAAACATTTTACAAACACCACAAATGAAATTAAGAATCAGATGAGATATTTTGGGAAACATTTGGAACATACATGACAGAAGATGGCTTTGTTTTCTTTTGCCTTTTGAACTTAACTATAAGCTTCAAACACTCAACTTTGCTAACTGTCAGAATACAAATGAGAACAGGAAAGAGAAAACAGGTTTCATCCATCAAAATGACACAGGTCACATAAGGTTTTAACTCCTCTAATTAAGGAAGACATGTGAGCAGGGACCCCCACGCACTGCTTGGGAGAAGTGTCACTTCGTCAGCTCGCCTCAGAAGGGAGATGTAGCAGCAGACACTGTGACTCCTGGCATACGCGTTGTCCTGAGCTCAAAAATTCTACTCTCAGAAATTTAAGAAAATGATGTAAAGACATATGCACATATTTAAACCATGATGTTTATATTAGCACTTTTTAAAATACAGAAAACTTAAAGCAATTTAAATGGTTAACAATAGATTTGCTAAAATCTGTTGTTTTTAAAAGGAGCCACCTCATATGAATTAACTTGAAATAGATCATCAGAGAACTGAAGGTAAGAGGTAAGATGATAAAATGCTTAGGAGAAAACAGTGGGCAAAATCTTCATGACAATGGGTTTGGCAATTATTTCTTGGATATGACACCAAAGTCACAGGTAGCAACAACAAACAACGAACAACAAAAACAGACCAATTGGGCTTCATGAAATTTAAATATTTTTGTGCATCAAAAGATACTATCAATGGCTAACCTACAGAATGGGAGAAAACATTTACAAATCATGTATCTGACAAAGAATTAATATCAGAATATAGCCAGCACTCCTAAAACAACAAAACAACCTAATTCAAAAGTAAGCAAATGCTTTAAACAGACATTTCCCCAAAGAGGATGTATAAATAATAGCCAATAAACAAATAAAAAGATGGTCAACATCATTAATTATTAGGGAAATGCAAATCAAAACTACATAAAGATACCACATCCGTTACGATGGCTACTTTCAAATAAACAAAAATCAGAAAATAATAAACATCAGTGAGGCTGTGAAAAAGCTAACATTTGTGCCCTGATGGTGGGAATGTAGCATGGGATAGCAGTTGTGGAAAACAGTTAAAAATTAAAATTAGAATTAGTACGCAATTTAACAATTCCACTTCTAAGTGTCTACCTAAAACAAGTAATAGCGGAGTCTCAAAGAGGTAATTGTGCACCCATGTTCACAGCAGCATTCTTCACAATAATAGAAAGGAAGCAACCCAAGTGTTTCTAGATGGATGAATAAATCAACAAATGTGAGATATATATATATATATATATATATCTATATATGCACAGTGAAATATTATTCAGCCTTAAAATGGGTGAACCGTGGGGCCATCATGCTAAGTGAAATACACCAGTCACAAAAAATCAAATACTGTATAATTATATGAGTGAAGTACCTTTAATAATCAAATTCACAGAGACAGAATGTGGAAGGGCAGTTTCTGGGAGCGGACGTTGGGCTGAGGAGTGACAGGGAGTTATTGCTTAATGGAAACAGCTTTAGTTCAGCACCACGCACAGAGTGATTCAACCATTGTGGCGACTGTTGTACAGCAATGAGAGTGCTTTATACCACTGAAATGTACACTTAAAATAGTTAATAGGGCAAATTTTACGTGTATCTTCTCATAATTAAAAAAAGAAAAAAAGAGAGAGAGAGAGAGAAAGGGCCCGTTTAACTGAACACCAGAAAACATCTTCCAAATCCAGCCCCGACGCTCCATGTACCCGTGTGACCGTGGACACGTCCCGTGCGAGGTGTTAGGAGTTAAATGGAGAAAGGAAAACTTGCCAAATGTTTAAAACTGTCGTGTATATGGCAACATTTTGTGAGCTATGTCAGCACCAGGTACATGTGAGGAATATAAATACACTATTTTGTACTTCTAATTAAATGAATTAGATCAACTGTGTAATGTGCTTCGGACTGTGCCTGGCACATGGCACACAATCGATGAGTATTGGCTACGGTATTATTTTATAGTCCTTCTGTACGCAGGACTTAAGGAAGCAAACACAGTAGTACCTTTGAGTTCTCTGTGTTTAAACTCTAGGAAATCAGACACTCAGAGGGCCCCTGCTCCATAATAATTGATTGGTGTCTTTGCAAAGTCTTTCCTATTACAGCACACTCAACAGCTCCCCAAGGACCGGAAAGAGTGAATTAGCATCCCGACCACCTTCAGGCACTGGCCACAATTCAGCTACGGTAATAAAAAGAGTATAATGACCTCAGATTATTTATACCTTCAACAGTTTAAACCAATTGCATGATAAAGTGTAATACTTAACAAGCACAGGGAACTATAACCTAACTATAATTTGTAAAGCTAGAGTGACATGTTTTTAAAAAGGCTAAAATGTACACAAAAACACTGGTAATTAATTTGTGATATAAAAACATTAATCGAAATGGCTAACTGAATTCTTGTTACCTGGAGCAAGAATGGCCAGTAGTCTTCTAGTCCTGTGCCAACCATCTATCACGTGTCTGAGGCAGATTTATTTTCTGTAAGGCTTTACAAATTACTAGCAATTTAGATAATGTAAAGGGAACCCTGCAGGGAGGAGAAGGAAATGGAGAAATGGAAGACAGAGGGAAGAGAGCGGGAGAGAGTGCTAGAGGGAATTAATTTCTAATAGTGCTCTTGAGTCAACACTGATAATAAATGTGTGTGCGTTTGCATGCCGGTGTGGTGCAAGGGAGGGAAGGAGAGAGAGGGACAAAAGGGTAGAGCTCTTCCCTGTAGTAGAGTGGAGGAACTAATACATAGAGAAGGGATGGAGTTAGAAAATCACATTTTGCAGTCATCGCAACAGCCAATTCAGGCAAGAATCCTGAATGGATGCTAAAGAAGTGGATGAAAATTTCAGGAGGAGCAGGACATTTACACAGTCTCAAGGCATCCCCTACAAGACACTTAGTAATTGCAAAGGAGAAAATAGTCATGTTTTAGTGGAGAAACCTGGCAGACGGCCCCTTAACCAAATGATCAAAGTTCACATTACTGATAATGGAACAAAGCTTCTGATGAGACGCAGGGAAGAAAAACAAGAATCACCTCCATGGAGGTCTTGCCCCAGATGCATCGCTCGAATCTAACCACGAGGAAACATGGACAATCCAAATTAACTACAAAAATAAATGGTTTTCTCTTCACAAATATACATGTCATGAAAGATAAAGGAAGGCCGAGCAAATGCTCCAGGCTAAAGGACACTGAAGTGACAGGACAACTAAAGGCCACGTGATCCTAGGCATAAAACAAACAAAGAAACAGCTATGAAGGATTTTTAGTGAGACAACTGATGAGATTTGAATAAAGTATGCAGATTTATATTAGTAGTGTCAACAAATTTCCTGATTTTGTAACTGTCCTGTGATTATGTCAGTGGATACCTTCATTCCTGGGACATACACACTGAGGTATTAAGGGGTAAGAGGGCATGATGTCCATAAGGAACTCTCATTTGGCCACTAAAATGTTGTATATAAATAATAAGCAAAATATTTATTACAGTTGATATGTAATGTCGAGTCATTTAAAATACCTACACATGGAGAGAAAGATAAAGGAAATGTGTCTGAATGTTCACAATTGGAAATCTAGGTAAAGGGTACATGAGAGTTCTTGATATTATTTTTACCATTTTTCTTTGTTTGGAATTATTTTAAAAATTCAAGGTAAAAAAGGGGAGGGAGTCAATAAGCTACCATCTAAGAACCCTTACAACTCTGAGGGTGTTTGGTTTGAAACCCATTAACAGCTGTCAACACACACTGAGCCAGGGCCGGCCCTCTCACCCTCCCTTCTCTGTTCTTCCACCACACTCCTGCTGCCTTCTGCCTTCATTTTCTTGCAATTTTACACTGTGAGATAATTTCAGCTCCTCAGAAAAAGCTCCTGCACAATTTTAGTCAAAAGCATAAGGACTTCTGCTGCTATCATTTCTGAAAGTTTGGTTGAGTGTTTTCCAATTTCCTCTATTTCATTGTCCTCTGGATTTGTTCTGGATGAGCTGGGGGTCTGGGGTTGTATTTTGCTTCTGGGTCTCGACATTTTCTTTCCTTTTTTTTTTTTTTTTTTTTTTTTTTTTTTTTTTT
>PVJO010034183.1:0-10000 GCA_004026905.1 Hystrix cristata | reverse complement strand
CCACCCCAGAGCGCTTGTCACCTGGATGGTATAGAGGGGAAATGAAGAAGGACAAATTTGCTTCAGTTTCTTCAGAGGAGCTCCAATTTTTGCCTTCACATCTGATGTCATCTCCTGGCTTCCAGTTCAGACTCTTCGGCTTCCGGCACAGACCTTCCACCTTCCGGCACAGACCCTCTAACGTCTGTATCCAGGTGTAGATTCTTCAGCCTTCCACGGCAGACCCATCGGCCTCCTGATACGGACTCGCACGGGACGCTGCAGTGAAGCTGCAGTGAAGCACAGAAGCTCCAGACCTTCTGCTGGGTCCTTCAGATCTCCAGTGCGCAGACGGATCCTCTGCACTCTTCCACATCCGACTCTGTGGGCGGCCCTTGTAGGCCAATCTGCAAATTCTTATATATTTATCTATCTTGTATTACAGTTGTTTCTCTAGTAAATACTGAGTGATACAATGCATGTCCCTATAATCCCAGCACCCAACAGGCTGAGGCAGGAAGATCACTATGAGTCCAAGGGGTGTCTGAAAAATTAAAAGTCATAAGCAGCCAGGGGTGGCATTTCATGCCTATAATTTTAGTGCTCAGGAAGCTGAGACAGGAGAATAGCAATTTCTGGGCCAACCTGGGCTACATAACAGAGTTCAAGGTCAGCCTGGACTACATAAGTGGGACCCCTTTTCTAAATAAATAAAACTCCACCTGAGGATCAGTGGTACAGGTTAGAAGATGCAGAAACAACTCCAAACACACTCAAATACCTCATCTTCAACAAAGGGGCCAAAAGCCCTCACTGGAAGGAAGACAGCCTCTTTAATAAATGGTGCTGGAAAAATTGGCTTACCACATGACGAAAACTAAAACTAGATACGTGTCTCTCACCATGTACTAAACTAAAATCAAAGTGGATCAGAGACCTAAACATTAAAACAGAAACACTAAATCTACTGGAAGATAGAATAGGAAGAACTTGGGGCTGGGGATTTAGCTCAGTCGTTAGAATGCCTGCTTCAAAAGCACAAGGCCCTGAGTTTGAACCCCAGCACCAAAAAAAAAAAAATAGGAAGAACTCTTGAAGACATAGGTGTAGGAAAAAAATTTACAATGAACAAAACTCAGATGGCACAGGAAGCAGCACAAAGGATCAGCGCTTGGGATCAATCACATCTTGCTGAAAAGTTTTTGCACAGCAAAAGAAATCACCAAAAAAGTGGCATGAAAACCCAGAGTGGGAAAAAATGTTTACTAACTATTCCTCAGACAAAGGTCTAACATCTAGAATATATATAAAGAACTCAGAAAAATCAGACCCCCCCAAATTTAGAGACCCAATCCAAAAATGAGCATCTGAAATGAATAGACACCACTCAGATGAAGAAATATTAATGGCAAACAAACAGATGAAAAAGAGTTCAACATCACTGGTCATTCGAGAGATGCAAATTAAAACAATGCTAAGATTTCATCTCACTCCAGAAAGAGAAGCTATCATCAAGAAATCAACCAATAACAAATGCTGGTGAGGCTGTGGGGAAAGAGGAACCCTCCTCCACTGTTGGTTGGAATGTAGACTGGTCCAACCACTGGGGAAATCAGTGTGGCAATTTCTCAGAAAACTACAACTGGAGGTTCCATTTGACCCAGCTATTCCTCTGCTTGGTATCTTCCCAGAAGAATTAAAAACATCATACCACAGTGATATATGTGCAACCATGTTCATAGCAACACAGTTTCTAATAGCTAAGTCTTGGAAACAACCCAAATGCCCAACAACTGATAAATGGCTAAAGAAGATGTGGTTTTTCTATACAATGGAGTATTACTCTGGCATAAAAAAGAATAAATTTGAGATATTTATAGAATGGATGTACTTTGAGAACATACTCTTAAGTGAAATAAATCAGATACACATGAGTATAGATCAAATTGTTTCTCTGCTATGAGAAACTGTAAGTGTAAATAAGGACAAAAACGTATAATATATACTAAGTAAAAGAAAGATAATATTCAATAGGGAGGAAAATTAGAAAGGCAAGAGGAGGAAAAGAAGGAAAGGGAAAAGAAAAGAAAGGGAAAAAGGGGAAAAGTGTAAATAAAGCTACTGTAAATAGGGAAGGAAGGGGGAGTGGAAGGCAGGGGTGAGGAAGAAGGAGGGGAAACCAAGATGTATCATGTACAGGTACAAATTAACGACTAATGTGATCACTGTGTATACAATGTACCAATACATGTTCTTGGAAATAAAATAAAATTTAAAATAAATAAATAAAACTCCAAAGAAAGTCATACTATTTGTTAACCTCATTTTGGGTTTTATTTTGGTTTTTTTTTGTTTGTTTGTTTGTTTGTGGTGCCGGGGATCGAACTCAGGGCCTTGTGCTTGCAAGGCAAGCACTCTAATCACTGAGCTAAATCCCCATCCCCTTGTTTTGGTTTCTTGAGACAGGGTCTCACTGTGTAGTTCAGGCTGACCTTGAACTCATAGTGTATTATGGATTTTTGGTTGGTTGGTTTTATTAGGTCTGGGGATGAAACCCAGAAGTGGTCTGTGTAGCTACATCCCCAGCTCTTTATTTTTTCATTTTGAGATAGGGTTTTGCTAAATTTCTCAGACTGGCCTAAAATTTATTTTTGTTGTTGTTGTTTGTTTCTGTTGGGGGGGGCTGGCATTTGTGATCCTTGGCCCTCAGCCTCCTGAGCTGGAATTACAGACTCACCACAGTTTTTTTGGGTTTTTTAGTTTTGTTTTGTTTTGTTTTTTGGTGCTGGCGCTCGAACTCAGGGCCTTGTGCCTGAAAGGCAAGCACTCTATACACTGAGCTAAATCCCCAACCCCTCACTATTTTCTTTTTAGGTACCAGAAATCAACCCAGGGCCTAGAGCTTGCTAGGCAGGTGCTGCGTCGCTGAGCTACTTCCCCGGCCCTCACTACAGTTTTGTTTTGTTTTGTTTTGTTTTGTTTTCGTTTGTTTGTTTTTGAGACAGGGTTTCACTACGTAGTTCAAGCTCACTTTGAACTCACTGTGTATCCCAGGCTGGCCTCGAACTCGCGATGATCCTCCTGCCTCAGCCTCCCAAGCGCGCTGGGATTACAGGCATGCGCCACCACGCCTAGCCCTCAGTACAGTTTTTAAAAACAATTTGCATTTTAAAATTGTAAAAGTTAACTTGATTCATCAATGAAATGTTTATTATTTAAAAGCTATTCACCAAGTTGTATATAATCCAATACCTCTGATCTCTCAACTTCTATAATCACACATAATTATACAGCAGTTCTGTCAGTTTATAATACTACTGATTAACTCCATTACAGTTGCTAATGTATTAGCGACGCATCTGTAATCCTTTACAAACGATTTAAACCAGTAAACGCAACTGTATCTCCTTCCAAATGGCAACAGTATACTGAGTCGACCTCTGTGAAGTAGCGGCAATTCAGCCTTGAAACAATTTGTAACTGCTGTTTCTAATTGCACCAGGACGGGGCGAAGCGGCGGAAACCTGCGCGGCAGGGCTGGTGTGCGCAACGGTAAAGAGAAGAAAAAAGTTGCTATTTCTAACTCAGTAGAACATGTATATCCATGAGCATCCCTGTGCACCTGTATAAAAAACGTACTGAAAGAGGCTGCTCCGTGTAAATTCCTCCTTTAGTGTCCGGGTCACCCCTCCAAAGCGCCGTTTCCCCAGGGCAGACAGGTGTGACTCAGTAGACCTCTGAATCGCTTTAAGGCTAAAGGATGCTTTGAACTTCTCAGTTCTGGCGTGTACTTACATTTTTCCGAAGCTACCGTTGTTAAAAGGTATCAGAGACTCCGAAGAAAGGAACGCCGCCTCCTAACTAAGCTCTCTGGATCCACGCGGAACGACGCCGCGCCCGCGGCCTGCCTCGACTCGGCCCGGGTCGGTCCTCCGGGGCCCGGCGTCCACTAGGGGTCGCTGCGCCGGTGCCGCCCAGCCCGCGCGCCTCTTGCGGCCCTCTCTCCAAGCGCGGGCGCCGGCGGAAGGGGCGGGGCAGGGGCAGGGCGAGTCCCGAAGTCCGGCGGTCGCCGCGGCCGCGAGAGGGACGGCGGCCCTGACGCGCAGGTGAGTGCGCCCCTACTGGCCCGCGCCCCTCTACTGCTTCCCGCGCGCGGCGAGCCCGTTGCCCCGCCCACACCGCAGCCGGGTCAGCGCGAGTCTCCGCGTGCGGCACCGGCGGCAGGTGCTGGCTCCGCGCAGCCCCGCAGCCCGGGACGAGGGTGTCCGGTTTCCTTTGACCTTGGGGACCGAGGAAGGTGCGCGGCCCGCGGAATGGGGACGGCGCGAGGGGAGTCGACCTTGTCTCAAGGTCTGCAGAAAGGAGGGTCTGACGCCAGCTTCCTCGTCGTACGGGCGGCGGGCGGCGGGGCGGGGAACGGGGGTGCTCGCCAGCGTCACGCAGGGACAGCGTCGCCTCTGCTCCTGAGCCTTGCTCGTCTTACAGCCTTAGGTTATTGTGCCTCTTGGAAGGGCTCCCCCGAAATCGCTCACAGGCGCCGGCCACACTCTGCCTAAGAGGTATTTTAATTCGAACTCCTAGCGGATCACTTCCCTGCTTAGGATTTTTCTGTCTCCTATGCTGTCTGCATTAGAGCCAAACTTTATGTGGAGGAAACAGGGTCTCCTGACCTTGAACTTCTTATGTAAACCTAAATTGGCCCAGAACTGGGGACCCCTCATCCTCAGTGTCCCGAGCTCGGAGATTGGGGGCATGTGACACCATGCCCAGACTGGTCCACTTTTTTTCCAGCAGTTTATAATTAAGCACCTACTATACACTATTTGGGGCACTTTGGAATTCAGCAGAAGGAAAAAATGGGGGTGAAGAATGTACGCTTAGGGAGTTTATAGTCTAGAGTGATACGGGCAAACAGATCCGGTAAAGTACTCTAATATGTGACAAGTACTCACCGGGCATGGTGCCACACGCCTGTAGTCCCAGCACTCGAGAGGCAGAAACAGGAAGATCTAGGCAACATAGTGAGTTCAACGCCAGCCTGAACTACACATCAAGACCATGTCTCAAAAAAAAAAAAAAAAGTGCTATCAAAGAAAAGGATGAAGGAGGTAAGGGTAACTGGGAGAATAACGAGACGAAAATAGCATTGCAATGAGTAGTCCTCATTGAGGAGACATTTAAGATTTGAAGGTGTGGGGCTGGGGATTTCGCTCAGTGGTTAGAGTGCTTGCCTAGCAAGCTAGCACAAGGCCCTGAGTTCGATCTCCGGCACCAAAAAAAAAAAAAAAAAGATGTGAAGGTGAGAAATTGCCCTTGCAGGTATCTGGGTGAGAATTTTTAGGTGTACCTCCAACAAAGGCCCCTGCTATGGTTTAAAAGTATCCCCCAAATTCCATATATTGGAAATTTGGTGTCCAGGGTGGCAGTGTTCTGAGCCGGGACAAAGTTCTGAGCCGGGACAAAGTGATTGGGTAATGAGGGCTCTGCCCCAATGAATGGATTGATCCGTTCGTGGATTATGGGTTATCTAAAGAGTGGCTTTGTTATAAAAACAAGGTCTCAGCCAGGTGTGGTGTACAGCTGTAATCCTCACACTTGGGAGGTTGAAGCGGGGAGTTCCAGGCCAGCCTGCACTACACAGCTGAGACCCTGACTCAAGACAACAAAAAAGGAGCAAGATCTCTGGCCTGCATGCTCGATCTCACTATGCCACTCTCCACCATGTTAGGGTGCAGCGAGGAGTCCCTCACCAGACACCAGCGCCATACTCTTGGGCTCCCCTATTTATAAATGACTCAGGCTATGGGAATAGAATGCCAGTTACAGCAACAGGAACTGAACTGAGATAGTCCCTTGTATTTGGGGAGCATGGAGCCAGGGTGGCTGGAGCTGCGGGAGCAGGGTGAGAGGCAGGAGATGAGGGCTTTCCCTTGAGTGCTTCTCTAGGGTTGTTTTCATTTGTGTTTTTTTCTTTTTTTGCGCTGGGGATCGAACCCAGGGCCTTGTACATGGTAAGCACATGCTGTAAAGCTATCCTCTAGCCTGTGATTGACTGATAGTTTCATGTTGAGATGGGGCCTCACTGTATTGCCTATGCTGGTCTCGAACCTGGGCTCAAGAGATTCTCCTAACTCAGCTTCCTAAGTAGCTAGGAGTGCAGGTGCAGGGTACCATGCCCAGCTCCTTTTAAAAGGACCTCAGACTCGCATTTGCTGCTGTGGAGAACAGACTCTTAGGGACTCTATCTTCGTGGCAACCTTGGTGAGGGGTGAGGGGGCCTGAATTGTAGCAATGGAATTGATGAGAAAAGGTGGTCTCAGCATGTTCTGAAGGCACAGCCAGCAGGATTTCTGACGTTAGGAATATGACAGAAGCATTAAGAATGACTAGAAGCTTTTGTTTTTATTTTGCCTTCTATCTAGATTGAGTTTATTGGGGTGGCTTCCCACTAATCTCAATACAGGGCATTATTAGTGCTGCTTCCTTTTCCAGGAACGTCCTTCTTTGAGCCTTACTTCTCCTGCATGTTGTCAGAGGACAGTGGAGCAGCCAGCACACAAAACTATACTGTGTGTATGGCTGAAAACTGGGGCTCTGCCCTGGGCACTTCCTGTGTTTCCTCATCTCTTGTGGCCGAGGGATGGAGATCCTTTGTGAGAGGCATATTCTTGGGAGCTCATTGTCTCTGGAAAGCCAGGAACTTGTTCTTAGCAACTGGAAGGATGGAGTTACATTAACTGGCATGAGGAATGATGTAGGTGGAGAAGGACCCAGGGTGGAGACACAATCAGGAGTTTGTTTCTGGACCTCTCATTCTGGTGGAGATGTCATGTAGGTGGTTGGCCATTGTGCTGGGGTCCCCTCAGGTTCTCTGCTTCACTAAGAGGGCTCACAGGACTCAGCAGGTAGGCATACTCTTGATGAAGAAAACACAGCAAGCCACTCCCATCAGTGCTGGGAAAGGCAGGAAGCCCCTGAAGGCCAGGTTCCCATACAGTAGCCAAGGGCCAACCTTCTAAGCGGCCTTTTTATGGAGAGCAGTTTTTACATCTGGAATTGGAGAGAAAACTCAAGAACAATGATATAGACTGGGATATATTTGCCATAAAGGTGGTAGTTAAAGCCATAGAACTCGCACTGTTCATAGAACTGTTTGGGGTCTCAAAGCATTGGTCATAACTGGCTGGCTGGTACACTGAAGAGCTAGACTGGGTGAAAGGATTGTAGAAGAGAAGAGGACCAAAGACTGAGCCCCGGGGCCTTCTAACAGAAGATGTCAGGGAGAAGAGAGAGGTAGCAAATGAACACAGTCCCCTTCCGGCCTCAACTGGGGATTGAGCCCAGGGAGTGCCAAGCTACACTCCCAGACACTTTAAAAAATGTTTATTTTGAGACAGGATCTCCCTTAATTGCCCAGGCTGGCCTTGAACCTGTGTGACCCTCCTGCCTCAGTTCCTTAGTAGCTGAGATTACAGCCACTGGTAGGGTGGGAACCAAGAGTGAAGTATCCTGGAACGGAGTGAAGAAGGGGGAGTAATCAAGTCAAATGAAGACCAACTAATAACCTTCTGGATTTAGAAAATGAGAGGAGGGATTTGGGGAGAATATAGGTAAACTTTTTGAGTTTTATTGTAAAGAGGAGCAAGAAGGCCTGGCATGGTGGCACATGCCTATAATCCCAGCACTTGGGAAACTGAGGCAGGAGAATCACTGAGAGTTTGGAGGCCAGCCTGGGCTACATAGTGAGTTCAAGACCAGCCTGGATTGCAGAGTGAGACCCTGTCTCAAAAACAAACAAAAAACAAGAATACAGGTAGTAGCTAGAGGGTAGTATAGTTAAGAGATTTATTTGGTCGTTTTTGAATGAAAGAAATAATGTACTGAGACTGGTCTGTTGGTGAGAAGCTGCATGGTTTCAGGCCATCTTTGCTCTCAGACTGCTCCTTAGGCATCCCTGTCCTGGGCTCCGGCCTTGCAGGGTCCAGCCTTCTCTGACATTGTACTGCCCACATTCCATTTAAACAGCAGTTCCGAGGACAAGGACTACTTTGTACCTAGGCCTCCCCAGACACTTGGGTTTGCTGGCGCACGAGTGTAGGTGGATACAGTCATGGGCGGGATGTTTGTTTCTAGAAAGGTAGTCTGCAGTTCTTGTCTGGTTTTTATGTATGTGCCAAGCAAACTGGAGATGGGAGTCACAACTCACAGAGCAGCGGTGGTGTACCTACCACATGTGCTGCAGCAGGCTGTTTGTTATCATTGAAAGCTCTAAGAGCTGGGTGTGGTGGCACACGCCTGTAATCCCAGCACTCAGAAGGCTGAGGCAGGATTGCTGTGAGTTCAAGGCCAGCCTGGACTACATAGTCTCAAAAAACAAAAAGGGGGCTTGGGGATTTAGCTCGTGGTAGAGCGCTTGCCTAGCAAGCACAAGTCCCTGAGTTCAATCTCCAGCACCATCCCCCCATCGCCGCAAAAAAAAAGCTCTAAAAGGTTTGTCATCACTGTCATAGAGTATGAGAGCTAGAATAGTCCACGGGAACTAATTAGAAAGTGACAAAAGACTTGCAGGATGGGTATGACCAGAGTCTGGAAAGGGTGTGGGATACAGGGGTTGGGGAGGTAGAGGGGAGGCCATGCCAAAGGATAGAAGCTTTTTCAGCAGAATCCTTTTTCTCAAGGAGAATACAAAGAAACGAGCATTGCTGTAGTTGAAGGGGACCTGGGGACTTGGGTCGTACCCTTTCCTGGCACCCCACTCCCAGCTCGGGGCTTCCCAGACCAGTTCTGGGTTCTCTAGCTCCTCCCTTGAGTGCCCACTGTTGACCAAATGTTTGTCCTCTCCAGCAAAAACTAGGTTAATGTACTTCTTCAATTCTGTGTCTGTCTTGTATGTGGTCTAAACTTGCAGCGTTTGCCAGTGTTTGCAAGCTGGGAAGTGAAGTAGATCACAGAAAGGGGTAGCTAATAAACACAAAGGTAGTGCTTGGCTTGGCTTTGTATATTTTCATGTGAGTGTGATTTTAAATTATAGTCTTCCTTTTTTTTTTTTTTTTTCTTTTTCTTTTTTGGTGCTGGGGATCGAACTGGGCCTTGCGCTTGCTAGGCAAGTGCTCTATCACTTGAGCTCAATCCCCAACCCCAAGTTGTTTTCCACTAGTAAAGGTTTCCTGATGTAGCGAAACACAGCTATCTGTGACTTGAAGAGAGAGCGCTGCATGCAGGGAGGCGCCAGAGAGAATCGCAGTGTGGTGCAGAGCTAGGACTCTGAGGGTGGGGAACACTGGTACCAGACCCAAGGACAGGGACTGGGACAGACACAAATTTGTCCCCTCCCTAACTGTGAGTATTTCCCTGCCCCCAGGATGCCTCCTTGGGGTTTCTTCTAAGTTGGGGTCACAGTTCCTCTCACTCTCCTACCCTTGGAACTTGCGATTCTCTTTGGTGTTGTAATAGGTAAAGCTTAGTTTTTGTTGAAGAAAAATTTACTGCAGTAATCAGCTCTTCACGTGGCTGTTCAACCTCTATTTTACATTAGAATACTCGTAAGTGTAGCTGTGCACATGGTGGCACACACCTGTAATCCTAGTACTGAACAGGCTGAAACGAGAAGATTGCCACAAGTTCTAGGCCATATTTCAAGTCAAGGATGGCCTAAGCTACAGAGTGAGACCCTTTCTCAAAAAAATCAGAAGAAAGAAAATATGTAAGTGATATTTTTGGTAGCATTTCTCTTGAAGGTGCTTCAAGCAGTTTCTAGTCATTTTACAGTACTCTGAATTGTATAGCATTTTTAAATTATTTAAAATTATACTTAGGGGCTGGGGATTTAGTTCAGTGGCTAGAGTGCTGGCCTAGCAAGCGCAAGGCTCTAAGTTTGATCCCCAGCACCAATGAATCAATCAATCAATAATTAATGTTGAAAAACATTAATTAGCACTTAGATTGGGCCTGCTTTCTTATTTAAGAGTTAGGTTGGGATCCCAAGAGTGGTGGAATAATAGTTAAGTTTGTGTCAAAACTC